>JARYZH020000911.1:0-53191 GCA_030021035.2 Notholithocarpus densiflorus
AGTCATATGGACGACTTTAGTAGTTGGTGCTTTTTGTAACACCATCAGTTGCCCCCTCGTCCATATGAGTCGTCCAACGGATCAGGTGACCTGCCGACACGTCCTTGGACGTATTTTACTGGTGATAATAAATCAACATGCCACGTGTCATTTTTTTATTGGCGACTAGTCTCGTTGATTTAGTTTTTCAAGGTAGGTGCCACGTGTCATCCTCGTATTGGTGGAGTCGTTTCAAATGCTCAGATCAACATCCTTTAAATAGTGGAGTACCTCCCTTAACCCTACTTACTTCAGAAATTTTCTTCCTTGACATCCATCGTCTAGAGCCTCGTCTAGGAGTTTCTCCGCGTCTAGAGTCCTCTTCCGTCTAAAGCCAGGTATTCTTCTTTTCTTCGTCTTTAGGTTCTAAGTTTCTTTTGTCAAAAATGTCAGTTGCTTCTTCGTCTAATGATAGCATTGATAAGGCCATAGACGAGTATTATGACGATAGTAGTGACGAGTCTAGTTCTGATAAGACTAGTGACGTTAGTGGAGGAAGTACCGACGAGGATTATTCTTCTGGGGCCCCTGGGTTTCCTATTGAAGTCATCCAAGAGCAACTTAGGAGAGCTTCTGGCTCTCAAGCTGGCTCCCCGTCCAGTGTCCCCTTGTCTAATCCGATGGACGAGGAGGAGATCGTCTTTAGTTGTGCGGTAGGCGTTCATTCCAAGACGGATGAACAAAGACTTAGTAATCTTAAATCCTGGTACCAAATTCCGGACGAGTTTAACCCCAGGCTTCCCGTCCGTGGAGAGTGGTGTTGTAATCCTCGTTTTGGAATAGGCGTCTATGAGGCTTATTTCTTAGGTGGCCTTAGGTTTCCATTAAACGAATTTGCTAGAGAGTTGTTGGTTAGGTTGGGATTAGGCGTCTGTTGGTTTAATCCTAATGTGTGGAGATTAGTCATCTCCATGCAAATTTTGTGGAGGGACGTTTTTGGTGGGAATCGTCCTCTCACTGTGGACGAGTTCCTTTATTGTTATAAACCTTCTGAAATAAGTCAATCTAATGGCTTTTACCAGTTCACTGCTAGGGGGAATGATTGTAGGTTAATCAAGTCCCTAGCTTCGTCTGATAGGAAATGGAAGACGGAGTACATTTTTGTTTTTGGTTTTTGGGCAGGGAACCCTGTGGACGTTGGTAGGGATCCCTTTCCTCCTTATACTGGGGACTTAGGGAACCTTCGTCCTGAAGGTACGTCCCTTCCATTTGTTTATTTTTCCCTTTCCATTTGATCTGTTTGTAATTTCTAACTTTTATTTACTCACTGCGTTGTAGCCGTCAGACGTCCGTGTTTAAGCAAATTCCATCGTGACCACGTCCATAGGGCTCGTCTTCACACAGACAGGAGTTTTCGTTCTCTGGTCAATCTTAGACTTCTTGCCAAGTGGGGTTTGGGTCCTGAACCATCAGCTGAAGCTATTGCTCACGAGATTACTGTGCGCAAAAGTAAGTCTTGAGTTGAGTTTTTTCTGAGTTTTTTTTTTTTTTTTTTGGTAAATTCTATGTTATACATTCCTGATCTGTTTATTATCTTATTTTAGGAATGTCAACAATGAAGGAAAACAAGGAGAAGGAAGTAGGTGAGGAAAAACGTCCTGAGGCTCAGTCTCAAGATCGTCCTGAGGTTCAGCCTCAGGATCGTCTTGAGGTTCATCCTACGACTGGAGATAAAAGAAAGCTCTTACCAAAAAACTTTGATTTAGAAAGGCTTCCTAGTCGTCGAGACAAAAGAGTGAAGCATAGCTCGTCCAAGGTGGTTAAGTCTAAACCTCCCCAGCCCCAACCTTCCATCCAGATAGTTGACGTGGATCTGTCCACTCCGATTGAGTCCACTCCGTCTAAAACTCCATCGTCCAAGACTTCTTTGTCCAAGTCAACTGTGCCTGGCTCGTCCCAACCTTCTAAAAAGACCTCCACAAACATCATTGAAAATGAAGATCTGGCTTGGGAGCGTTTTCAGATGGCTGTCTTGGACGAAGACATAAACACTTGTTATAACATGGGCTTAAAGGAGTTTGAACACTCTGGCGTCCATGACCTCTTTAAGGTATGTTCATATCTCTTTCTCGTCCTTGTTTAACAATTTTTCTTCGTTTAACCACCCTTTGCCTTTTACCTCTTTATAGGCCATGTCAAAGTTTATGGCAGCGTCTAGACAGGCAACAGAATTGGACAGGACGAGGATTTTATTGGAGACAAGGATTCAAGAGGTGAATGCTGACTGCAAAAAATGGGCTGGGATTGCTGCAAAAGCTAAGGGGGAAGTCACTGAGCATAAAAAGCTGATCGAGGAGCTAAGGACTGATGCAGTGGAGAAAGATACCCGTATTGACCATTTGCAGAAGACAAATGACGATCTAAGTGCTCGTCTCTCCAAGTGCTCGTCTCTCCAAGGCAAAAGAGGACGCTGTGGCTGAATTCAAGTCGTCCAAAGAGTACACGGATGCATTGGATCGTAATTATGCAGCTGGTTTTGAAGATTTCAGGTTGGACGCTGTTGAAAACTTCCTTGAAGTGGACTTCAGCTCCATCAAGCTTAATCTGAATGCTGCTACCAGTTCTCTTCTTCAAACCAGCTTTGAGGACGTTAACTTGGAGGACGATGCCTCTACCCAGTCGTCTAAGGAAGACCTCACGGTGGATGCCCCCCCTGCTTAAGGACGAGTTTTTACAAGACTACTTTTCCTTTCTTATTTTAGTTTGGCCCTTAGTTTTGGGCCTTTTGATGCAATCTGAATACATTAGGCTCGTCCATGGTTTTAGGACGAGTCATTGAACTTATACTTTCATAAAGGTGTTTGGACGTTGGTCGTCCGCCTTTGAAACAATCGAATGAGTGCTAGTACATATATATACGTGCATATATATTATATTTTATTTTTATATGCATGGACGAGACGTTTTCACTTCTATATACAAGACTTCACACTTGACTCGTCCATATTTCATATATATATATACTTAGACCATTTTTATTGGAATTTCACCAACTGTGACTCGTTTGTGAAATGGTAATTTTCAGCATTACTCGTCCTTGAACTGGGCTGATTTTTATGTTTAGCGAGGATTAGACCCTACATTTTGCTCGTCCATGGGCTAGATTGTTTTAGCAGGTTCTTTAACAAGTTTAAAACACTCGTTTATGCATTTCCTCGTCCATGGTCTGGATATGCATCATGCTTTATTTCGTCCATTGTGTGGACGAGTATGCCTTGGCCTACTGGTTTGCTCAAGGTATAAGTTTTACCTCGTCCCTTTCTATGGACGAGGGTGCCTTAATCTTGCTTTATCTTAGGAAAGCTTTAGACGTCACATCTCCGCGTCCAGAGAATTTATTCGTCTTAAAAAATTGTTTTAGCCCCCTTGTGGGTTGGCTTGAACGAAAATAACTTGGAGATTTGAGATTCACACAACATTTTGTACATAACATAAATATTGTTTACAAATAAGGCATATACATACTAATGCCTTTTTATTTAATAAGTACAAACTCCATAACTTCGTCCATAATTACGGCACAACATAAATAATAAAGTAGTAGTATTAAACACACAGTATCAAACATAAGTAGAACGAAAATACAGACAAGCTCCATGCTCATCTATAGTAGTACTCGTCCAGGCTTACTTTTACTGATAGTACCTCCTCAAGTGCTCCACATTCCAAGGATGCTCCAATTTCCTCCCGTCCAGGGCCTCCAAGTAGTAAGATCCTTGCCTTTTACAATTGATAACTCTGTAGGGTCCTTCCCAATTAGGGCCCAATTTCCCATGAGCTGGGTTTTTGGTTGCCAAAGAGACCTTTTTCAGGACGAGATCTCCTATGTTGAAACGCCTCAGCTTCACTATTGCATCATATTGCTTGGCCATGAGGTTCTTGTACCTTGCTGTTCTGTGCTCTGCATCTGTCCTTACCTCGTCTATTAGATCAAGGTTCAAACGGAGTTGTTGCTCATTATCCTTATCTTGATACGTCATCACCCTGTAATTGGCCATGTGCACCTCTGCAGGTATGACTGCTTCGCTTCCATAGGCTAGCTTGAAAGGAGTTTCCCTCGTAGGGGTTCGTACTGTCGTCCTGGACGCCCATAGAACGCCTGGTAACTCATCTGGCCATACTCCCTTTGCCCCCTCAAGTCGAGTCTTGATGATTTTCAACAAGGATCGGTTTGCAACTTCAGCCTGACCGTTTGCTTGTGGGTGGGCGGGCGAGGAATAATGATTTTGAATTCCGAAGTGTGCACAGAAGTCCTTGAAGAGTGCATTGTCAAATTGTCATCCTTTGTCAGATACCAACACTTTTGGCACTCCAAACCTGCACACGATGTTCTTCCACACGAAATTCTTAACATTCTGTTGTGTGATATTTGCTAACGGTTCGGCTTCTACCTATTTGGTGAAATAATCAATGCCCACCACTAGAAACATCATCTGCCTTGTGCCCAGTGGGAAGGGACCCAAAATGTCTAGTCCCCATTGTGCAAAGGGCCATGGTGCCATCATCGGGGTGAGATACTCTGATGGCTGCCTGGGGATATTACTGAATCATTGGCATTGGTCACATACCTTGACGTAAGCTTTCGCATCTGCTTGAACAGTTGGCCAATAGTACCCTGCACGGACGACTTTGTGGATAAGTGATCTGGCTCCCGAATGATTTCCACAAGCTCCTTCATGAACTTCCCGTAAAACATAGTTTGCCTCGTTCGGTGCCAGACTTCTGAGATAAGGTTGAGAAAAGCCTCTCTTGTACAGAATTTCATCCATAAGGACATACCTGGCTGCTCTGACCCTGAGTTTTTTGGCCTCATCCTTCCCTTCAGGAAGCTTCCCGTCCTTCAAGTACGATACGATTAGGGTCATCCAATTTTCTTCATTCCCTATTTGCTGCACTTCTGGGAGATCTATACTTGGGATGTATTGAATTTCATCGAACTCATCCATGGCTCCGATTGCTGAGGCTTCCTTTGCTAACATATTTGCTTCCATGTTCTCCTCCCTTGGGATTTGAACAAAGTTAGCTGCCTTGAATTTCTTCACAAGGCGTAACACTTTTTCTAAGTATTTTTTCATTCGTCCTTCCTTTGCCTCATACGTTCCATTTATTTGGGCCATGACTAACTGAGAATCTCCTAGGATGAATATCGATTTCGCTTCCACAGACTTAGCCAGTTTTAACCCTTTAAAAAGGGCTTCATACTCAACTTCATTGTTGGTTGCTTGGTATTGCAGACGAATCTTATGCTTCAACTTATCTCCTTCTGGGGATTGCAAAACCACCCATATTCCTCCTGCATGTTGCGTGGATGAACCATCCACACAGACGACCCATTTCTTACTGTCTTCCATTCCTTCTACGTTATCGCATAATGGTGTGAATTCCGTAATAAAGTCTACCAGGGCCTGAGCCTTTATAACATGTCTTGGTTGGTATCGGATGTCAAACTCACTAAGTTCCACAGCCCATTGGACTAACCTTCCCGCGGCTTCCAACTTGCTCATGGCTTTCTTCAGCAGGTGGTTCGTCATAACATTGATTACATGGGCTTGGAAATAATGCCTCAGCTTCCTGGAAGCCGTGATAAGTGCAAAAGCTAGCTTTTCTATTAGCGGATATCGTCCTTCTGCTCCCCTTAATGCCCTGCTTGTATAATACACTGGCTTTTGTATTTTTCCTTCCTCTCTTATCAATGCTGAGCTTACGGCATGTGGGGTCACTGCCAAGTATAAAAACAACTCTTCTCCCATCACGGACGGACTCAGCAGCGGAGCCATAGTAAGGTATGTCTTCAGATCCTCGAAAGCTTTCTGACATTCATCGGTCCATTCGAATGCTTTTCTAAGAACCTTAAAAAATGGCAAACATTTGTTAGTAGCTTTAGAGACAAACCTGTTAAGTGCAGCGACTCGTCCAGTGAGGGATTGGACTTCTTTGGTATTTTGCGGAGGCTTCATGTCCAGTATTGCTTGAATTTTATCAGGGTTCGCTTCAATTCCCCTGTGGGAGACCATAAATCCAAGGAATTTCCCTGATGATACCCCAAAAGCACATTTGCTAGGGTTCAGCTTCATATGGTACTGTCTTAGTGTGTCAAATGTCTCTTGTAGGTCGTCTAGATGCCTCCTCTCATCTTGACTCTTCACTAGCATGTCATCTACATAGACTTCCACATTCCGCCTGATCTGTGGACGAAACATGTGGTTGACCAATCTCTGATATGTCGCCCCTGCATTCTTTAAGCCAAAGGGCATCACCTTATAACAGAATAAACCTTGACTGGTGACAAAGGACGTCTTTTCTTGGTCTACCTCGTCCATCCTTATCTGATTGTATCTAGAGAAAGCATCCATGAAGCTAAGCAACTTATGCCCCGCCGTAGAATCTACCAACTGGTCAATGCGTGGTAGCGGGTAGCTATCCTTGGGGCAAGCCTTGTTTAGATCGGTGAAGTCTACACACATTCTCCACTTGCCATTTGCCTTCTTGACCATCGCTATATTGGCCAACCAATCCGGATAATACACTTCTCGAATGAATTTCGCCACAATTAACTTTTGGACTTCGTCTTTGATAGCGCTATCTCTTTCAGGGGCAAACACCCTTTTCTTCTGTCGCACTGGCTTGGAGGAAGGACACACATTCAGACGGTGGGTAATGACATTGGGATCTATACCTGGCATATCATCATGACTCCACGCAAACACATCAATATTTTTCTTCAAAAAATGGACGAGGTCCTTCTTAACCTTCTCCTCTAGATCTGCTCCAACCCTGGTACACCTCTCAAGGTCATTTTCATCTAAGGGAATATCTTCCAACACTTCAGTAGGCTCTGCTGCAATTCTCTTTTCTTCGATATTCATAGTCTGAACCTGTTCATCCACGGCCAACATGGCCAAGTAACATTCTTTTGCTACTAGTTGGTTTCCTTGTACCTGTCCCATTCCGTGTTCTGTTGGAAACTTGACTGATAGGTGGTAGGTAGATGTAACAGCCTTCCAACTATTTAAAGTTGGCCTTCCAATTATGGCGTTGTAGGAGGATGAACAATCTACCACAAGGAAGTTCACATCCTTGGTGATCTGTCGTGGGTATGCCCCCATTACGACTGACAAGGAAATAGTACCCACAGGCTGGACCTTCATTCCACCAAAACCTACTAGGGGGGAATTTACTGGGCGGAGCTGGTCTAGTCCTAATCTCATTTGCTGAAAAGCTGGACAATATAAAATGTCTACCGAGCTTCCGTTGTCCACTAGCACTCTTCTAGTTGTGTAGTCAGCAATAAGCAAGGTGATGACAATAGCATCATCATGTGGGTGATGAACTTTATCAGCGTCTTCGTCTGTGAAGGTGATTGCTTGTTCATCCATGGACCTCGCTCTTGGTGATCGTCTAGAAAGTTGGACGCTTTGCACTACCTTCAAGTACGCTTTCTTGGACTTGGATGATTAGCCTGTCGAACTTCCCCCTATGATGACTCTTATTTCTCCGAGCGGTGGTCGCGATGACTCCTCCATCTTCCCCTTCAGTTTCTCGTCCTTGTGGTCTCGTCCAAGGAAATTCTTCAACTTCCCTTGCCTTATGAGATTTTCAATTTGTTGCTTTAAATCAAAACATTCGTCTGTGTCATGACCATGATCCCTATGGAAGCGACAATACTTATCCCTATTGCGCTTATTAGGATCTCCCTTCATTTTCTCCGGCCACTTCAAGGAAGGTTCATCCTTGATCTGCATAAGGACTTGCTCAAGTGGCATGTTCAAAGGGGTATATTGCTGATTTCTTGTTGAAGAGCCTAGCTTCTTATTATCTCGATCTTTCTTTTCTTCCTTCCGCCCCTTCTTTGGACGAGAGCCTTGCTCAGAATGACAACTGGGGTTCGCCTCTATTCTCTCAGATCTCTTCCTCTTCTTAGCAATAATCGCGTCTTCTGCATTCATAAAATTTTGGGCCGAATGGACGAGTTCGGCCATGGACTGAGGTTCTTTCTCATAGAGTTTATGTATAAATAAGTCCGAGTTCACCCCATTATGGAAGGCCGCCAATAAAAGCTTGTCATCTACCTCGTCCACACTCAGGGCTTCTCTGTTGAAACGAGTGATGAATGACCGTAGACTCTCGTTCTCCCCTTGCTCTATGGTCAACAGGCTGGACGAGGAACGCTTGTGCCTTTGTCCCCCAATAAAATTATTAACAAACAATTTACTCAACTCTTCAAAAGAACTTACAGAATTCGGGGGTATTGTGCTAAACCAGACTCGTGCTGGACCTTTAAGGGTGGTAGGGAAGGCTCTACACATGATTTCATCAGGGACCCTTTGAAGGTGCATTGTTGTCTTAAAAGTTGCAATGTGATCAAATGGGTCACGCGTTCCATCATACGAATCCAGAGAAGGTAACTTGAATTTCGATGGTAGAGGTGACCGTTGATGGAAGCCGTAAAGGGGGAATCAGTTCTGTGAACCAAATCTTCTATAGGATTCGCCTTTCTCATGTTCTCTTTCATCTCTTCCATGACTTTCTTTATTTGGTCCATCTCTTCTTTCAAGTGTGGTACTGTTCGTGAAGTGGTGCCTCTTAACTGACTTCCAATTTCAGTATTTTCTCTATCATCACGACTCTGTGTTTGTCCTCCTCCTTCACGTTCTTCACGCGTCTGCCTTCTCAGATTAATCTCCATTCTTAACTCTTGGTTTTGGCGAGTCAACTCTGCCATTGCGGCCGCCATAGATTGCACATGTTGGACAGAGGATGTCTGCATGACCGGTATAGATTGGCGATCTCGATGAGGGTTGCTTGAAGCGTTTCTGCTTCCCTAATGGCCTGGGCTAGTAGCCCTTGATCTGGTCCGAACCATCAACCTTTGGTCACGGAAAGGAAAACTGCAAAACAATCTTCGCCTCCCCACAGACGGCGCCAACTGATAGTTCCTTGGAAATCAGTAGGTTGATAAATCTCAGGCGTTGATGATCTTAGGGCTTGGTCCTAGAAACAAAAAACTAAGTCAGAGGGGACCGGTCAAAAGTCCTCCAATGATGAAGTCAGTGGATCTGTAACTCTCTATATAATGGAAAATGATTTCTCAGAAAAGTGTTTGAATGCCATTACCTTTTCATCGAAGACTGTTTATATAGCATGTGTGAAACGGTTATTTGTTTAATAACCGTTCCTATTATTAAGGAGTCTGGAAGGTATGGAGTAACTTCCATAACTGCCATGGAAGTTACCTCAGTTGGACTTGGCTTGCATAATAGTTAATGGAGAACTCCGCATATAGTAGTCTAACTCAATAAACTCGTCCATCTTTTATTAAAGACGAACGAGTTTATTAGGGACGACTTGTGTATTTATTTTTTTCAAACTTCACGTAGACCTCGTTCGTCCAAACGATTATGAGGATGGACGAGCTTCTCATGGGACCTCGTCCATACAAGGACGAGGTTACTTAAGATGCTTGGGATGATCATCTCGTGTTTGGCTCGTCCCACTTGGTCTTTCAATGGACGAGTCATATGGACGACTTTAGTAGTTGGTGCTTTTTGTAACACCATCATGAATGATTATGCTCCTAGAAGTAGAGTCGTATTGGCTGAAATGAATGAATCTGTAAATGAACAACTAATGGATGAAATTAGGGATGATGTTGATGTATTAGATACACCACAAGATACTACTCAAGAGATGTCTAGTACACAGGTGCCTCGTCGTAGTGAGAGAATTGTTCGGCCTCCTATAAGATTCATAGGTTTGGGGGAAACTTATGAAGCTATCTCAGAAGAGCCTGAATCGGATCCCTACACTTATGAAGAGGCAATGAATGATATAGATGCACATCATTGGGTCAAAGCTATGAAATCTGAATTAGATTCTATGTATTCCAATCAAGTTTGGGATTTTGTAAAGGCCCCTAATGGCATTAAACCTATTGGTTGCAAATGAGTTTACAAGAGGAAGAGAGGGATAGATGGAAATGTTGAAACCTTTAAAGTAAGGCTAGTGACGAAAGGGTATACTCAAAAAGAAGGTATTGATTATGAGGAAACCTTTTCACTAGTAGTAATGTTTAAATCTATCAGAATTCTCTTATCCGTTGTTGCTCATTATGATTATGAGATATGACAAATGGATGTCAAGACTGCATTTCTTAATGGCAATCTTGAAGAAGAAATCTATATGTTGCAACCGGAAGGTTTCATAGCTAAGAACCAAGAACATATGGTATGCAAGTTGAAAAGGTCAATTTATGGACTTAAGCAAGCATTTAGGTCATGGAACATCAGATTTGATCAAGCAATCAAATCATTTGGTTTTAAACAAAATCTTGATGAACCATGTGTGTACAAAAGACATCAAGATAAAGTAGTAATGTTCCTAGTACTTTATGTTGATGACATTCTACTCATTGGGAATGATGTAGGGGTAATGTCATCAGTAAAAGTTTGGTTGTTAAGACAATTTGATATGAAGGACTTGGGTGAGGCTAACTTTATTCTAGGGATCAAGCTTTGGCGAGATTGCAAGAATAAGATGTTAGGCTTATCACAAACTGGATATATAGATAAGGTTCTAGAACGGTTTAGCATGCAAAACTCCAAGAAAGGAATACTTCCTTTTAGACATGGAGTTCCTCTGTCTGATGACCAAAGGCCTAAGACTCAAGAGGAAGAAAATATAATGAGACAAGTTCCTTATGCTTCTGCAGTAGGAAGTCTCATGTATGCCATGCTTTGTACTAGATCAGATATACGCTATTCAGTAGGCATGGTTAGCCGATATCAATCAAATCCAGGACCACAACATTGGCAAGCTGTAAAGCATATTCTCAAGTATCTACGGAGAACGAGAGATTATATGCTTGTATACCGTTGTGAGGATTTGATTCCCATTGGCTATACAGATTCAGATTTTCAGTCGGATCTAGATTTCAGAAAGTCCACATCAGGATATATTTTCACCTTGGGAGGTGGAGCCATTACATGGAGGAGTGTTAAGCAATCATGTATTGCGGACTCCACCATGGAAGCTGAGTACGTTGCTGCTTGTGAGGCAGCAAAAGAAGCTGTATGGCTCAAGAAATTCCTTTCTGACCTTGGTGTAGTGAGAATGGAGCAAGCTCCCATTACTTTGTTTGACGACAATAGTGGAGAAGTTGCACAATCAATAGATCCAAGGAATCACTAGAAAGGAAAGCACATTGAGAGAAAATACTACATCATTCGAGACATTGTTGCTTGTGAAGATGTGTTGGTTGCAAAGATTGAAAGTGCAAATAATCTAGCAGATCCCTTTACCAAAGCCTTGCCTCAAAGGACCTTCAAGTCACATTTGGAGGGAATGAGAGTTAGATTAGTGCAAAATAGTCTTTAGGGCAAGTGGGAGATTGTTGGGATTAGTGCCCTTAAATCCTATTATATGATGCTATGTATGATATTATGTATGACTTAATATTGTGTTTAATAAAGTCGTTTTATTATTATCTAAAATAATGGTAACATGAATATTCGGACATTATCATATAGTCCATGAGATGCATAGTATGTGATTTATGTGAAAAGTCACAGAATATATAAATCACAAGTTTTTTGTAAACTCAGAATTATAGTTCGTAGTCGGTAATGAAATTGGGCATTTCATCTGCGAAGACTATAATATATTAACTAAGATGATTTGTCTTGATCATGGAAGTGGAGACTTCTAGTTGATATGTTGATATGGTTTAAGAGTTAAGACATATTAAACTGGACCGCTGTGAGATTTATTATTCTTCTAACGACTGTCAATTGAATAATAAATCTCATGACTTCTATTCACATGAACTCTTAATCCTGAGAGAATAATGGACCTGATCATGAAGTGTAGGTTACTTTGATATATCAGGAGTGAGATCTAAAGTAACGGTCAAAACCTCAGTATGTTGGGCAGTCACATTTAGTGTTGATGGAACATATATTCTCAAGAAGGAATTCATAATCTCTTAACGGAGATACAAAATATTCTATTGAGATAAGTTTAATGGGTTTGTTATTCAGAGAGTTAGGCCTAACCACTTTAGTAAGACTAAAGTATATATTTATGAAATTGGATTTCATAAATATATGATGAATAACATTAAAGGATTAAACCGGGTATTCAAGGATTAAGATGTAGTAATTCACAAAGTGGCAGTCTATATTCATGACTTTGTATTACTACGAATATTTTATGAAGGGGTTGCATGTACAATAAAGTCTTGGGATATAATTTATTAATAAGGCTTAGAGTGCAATTATATTTGTCAAGAGTTGATAGAAAAGCCCAAAGCCCATTGGAGCTAGAGTCTTATTTGTTCCCTTTTGGTTTCACTCCAAGCCACACATTAAAGCCCAATTGGAAAGGTTTAAAAGGTTAACCCAATTAGATAATTAGTTATATAGAGAGAAACATACAGAATTTGTAAGAATATATGAATTGGTATGTGTGTAAGGGTGAGACACTTCTTCATTCTCTCTAAGAACACATAACTGATTGAGAGACCACACATCTTGGACATCAAGTGGAATTGGAGTGAAGATTGAAAGTGTTCCCAAGTGCTTCTGATCTTCAGTTTTGAATTTCACCGCATCAAGGTGCACTATCTTGTTCTTAATTCTGAAACTTACATAGTGCATGTTATCAATTGCGAATGAAGTAGATCCGTTAATTTTCCGCTGCGTACTTGCATAATTCCATCATTTACATGGTATGATTTGATTGTGTTAACCTAGATCTGAATAATTTATCTAAGTAATCACTTGGCTATATAACTAGGTTAAACAACTTGTATTTTAAGGGGTCTAAAAACGTACAGTAATAACAAAATAAAACTAATAAACATACCAAACTCTTTATTATATAAGCAAATTAAGTACAATAAAAATACTTATATTGTCTTTGTCAAATATAAACACACCAAACTGGAAAATAAAACTAAAAAGTAAAATAAAACACACTTACATATAAGCACACTATTTAAAAGGAAATAATAAACCTATTACATATAACGATGCTTATAGTTATTCATTTGTCCTTTCCAATATGCTTCTCTTGGGTTTTGCCACGGATATTCTCTAAATGACTCTACATGCCTTCTCTTGTATTGTGGGGATCTCAAATTGCGTCTTTGTCTTGTAGACCTGGATGACTCTCTTCTTTCAAATTTGCTGAAATTTCTTTTCATTTTGTAATGAGAATTGGGAAAACCTTTGATTTGTTTACCCTTTGAATTTTTGTCAATTTGTGCTTGAAACTGTGAATGAACTTCTTTGTAATAATTATTGTTGCTGTAACTATTTTCAAAGTCAAGAGAATCCAATTTTTTATTCAAGTTTAGAGACTCAGGATAACCACGAATTGGACTTCAAGTGGGCCTTGATTGTGGTCTTGATTCAAGACTTGAATCACTCCAAGTCTAAATAGCTTTGCGAAGTGGGCTTGGTAAAGGAGTTGGAGGCCTTATAGTCTTCCTGGCTGTTGCTCTAATACGTGGACCTGTTTTGGGTTGAATAAAAGGTTCAATAGGATTAGGATTGAATTGCTTTATCTCTTGAACTTTTTGATAATCTGGATAGATATTTGAAGAGTCTTGTTTGACTTTGCAAGCTTGATAGATATTTGGAGTCTTTATTGTCGGCAAAGGGACTCTGAGATGCAGATTGAATGTAGAGAAAATCCTTTGAAGATTTGTTGAGATCTGAAGCACGAGAATATGAAACGTAGTCTCCTTGGGCAGTTACTTTTTGAACCGGTGCTTGCTGAGTTTGATTTTCTGCACTTCTCTGGTCCTCTAACACAGATTCTTTAGCATCAACTTCTCCAAATATTTCAATTTCTCAACCAAATCTGAAATTTCAGATGGATCACTTTCAGATGGGGTTACTACAATATTGAAATAAAGTCGATCTGGATTCTCCGGATCAATCCAAAAGTGGGTATTATCTTCTTTTTCAATTTCCAAATCGTTGATCTCGGTTTCCAGTTGATTCAATGTTTCTTCTTGTATCTTTTCTTGTTCAGTATAAGAATCCCAATATTTTTCTTGAAGAACAAAATCTTCATGTACTTGATGAATATCACCAGTGAACGGTAAACCACCAATTCTCACCCAAAACGGTGGTTCATCAGGATAGGCAATGTTTTGAATCTTTTGATGATAATTATAATAAGACACTGATGTCACTAAGCCTAATACCTGTCTACGAATTGTTTGAAAAATTAATTTGAACAATTCAATAGAGTGATTATAGGTTGTGGGTGAGGGTGGTGGTTGTGGTTGTGGTGGTGGAGTGTTCTAAAAGACACATTTCTTCGGTAAATAACTACTTTAACGCTTAATTAATTCTCTGCTGTTAGTTGGTGAAGTAATACTATTTATCAAGTGGGTGTTATTATATAGCTGAGGGTGTACTATATTATGGTATGATCACATATCACTATTACATACTAACACTTTGTAGGCCACAATTGCTTTCCTTTTCTAAGTGTAGAAACATAAATTAAGAATCTTGATAGGCCAAAAAAAGTATTGACCCCTTTGGCAAATTAATTAATTAATTATCCAAGTTAATTAATTAAGTCAATTTAACATACAATAGCGTAGTAGGACAAATAAATCACCAAATAACTAAATGCAGCGGAAAATAAATTTGACATTGGGATTTGTTTACGAATGGGAAAAACTATCGAGGCAAAACTCTACCGGGTAAATTTAATATCACCACTCTCGAGAATCCACTATTATCAATCACAAGCGGTTACAAGTAAAAGGAATCCTAGTATTTAATACCAACTTATAGTTGAACCCTTATCCCAATACCTAATTGGACTTGTATTGTAGCGGCAATCTCTCCGTTTAATGCACGACTCCTAGTACGTGACTAATCAATGATGCACGGATCCCAGTACATGACTAACACACCAACTTGAGGAAGATGTTGGCTGCAAAATTCTTCAGTTCATCCAACAATGAAGATCGGGAAGTTCCTTAGTCACAAAACCCTTGGCGTAAAAACGCAGTAGCTTCTACAGAGAATATGATAAACGGGAGCAATTTTTGTCTCTGTCACAATATGCGTGGATTATTCTTTTGCAACACCTTGCATCACCTTGCATCCCCTGTGACGGCTTTTAAAATAATTCTTATATATGTTTAGGATTGTGAGAAAAGAAACTCTACACAAATACTCAAGGATATGCGTGTAATCAGATCTGGAAAACCTGATTTCGTAATTCTCGACAGATACAGCTTGTGTCGAGCTTGTGTCAAGCTTCAACATTAAATCTCGATAGAAATCTTTCTGTCGAGATTGCTGTCGAGTTTTAATGAACAACACATTCTTCACTTGTTTTTTAGTCAGATTTGCATGGCTTCAATACTAAACTTGAACACTTGTTTCTTGAAGTACTAAACCCATCCTAGATCTACCCAATTATAAGTAAAATGCGTTTTGTCAAAAGATTAGCCAATTACATCAAATATGTCCCTAACAAATCTTGGAGGTCAATTCAACTTAATCCCAATGACAAGAATTGAATTTGGAGTCTCTTTCTCGTCTCTGTTTTTTACTTGTTGTTTTATCTCTATAACTCAAAGAATTGATCATCAAAATCATGGTGACTCTCGGTTCATGTCCTCTTTCCCTTTGTGAGTGTGAGTCATTCAATGAACTCAAAAGAGAGTGCACTAGAGATTCAGCAGAGAATGGAGAACAAGTGGACTTGGACTTGCTCACTCTTAGGGTTTTGAAGGACTTGATTCTATTCCTCCCTAACAAACCCTCTCTGCCACTGACTTCAGAAGAGAAGAAACTCCAATATCGTTTCAAACCCACTTGGGTTTCCTTCCAAAGAAAAAGATCGAATCTTGGTTCTTCTAAGCCTCATACCCATTACCAATTGCCAAATTTGAATATCAAAAGGAAGAGGTTTTCTCAACCCATTGGCATGGCAGATTTGGTATTGAAAGCTTCGCTACTACTAGATGGTTTTGCTTGTGCTACCCCCAAGATCATTGCACGCCTCAAAATAATCCCACCCATGAAACCCAATTTGGGAATCTCTGCTGCTTCATCCATTGCTGTTTCCAACCACTCTGAATTTGTGCTTTTATCTATAGAAAAGTCTCCCAAACCCATACCACCCAGACTAATTGATGGCCTCAACTGTCAAGATTTGAAGCTTGTTACTCAGAAGCGAAGAAAAGCCACCAAAGAAGCCTAAATTGAATCCAACCCTTCCACTCTCAAACCTATTACCAAAATTTCCTCAAATTTCCAGAATATCGTTGACACAATGGGTGGAACCCAACTAGTTTTGGTCATACATAAACCTCTCACTAAGACTGACCTAAACCGACATAACGCTCGGTTGTCCATGCCTTTAAGCCAAATCAATGGCAGTTTCTTGAGAGAGGCAGAAAGAGAATATCTGGATCAACAACAAGCAATGGAAGTCTCATTCATGGAGCCCTCCGGTAAGGTAAATCAAATTTTTTTGAGGCAATGGGACATGCCCAAGGAGTTAGGGAAGAAAAGCTCAAGCTATGTGATGATAAAATCTTGGAATGAGGTGGTGGAAAAAAATGATCTTGGCAGAAAGCTTAACCAAGTGATCCAAATTTGGTCTTTTAGAGTTGGTAATGAAGATCAACTTTGCCTGGCTCTTGTTGTGGTCAAAACAGGGGAGAACAATGAAGGAGCAAGTAGCAGCAGGTAAGGAAGAGATATGGATTGACACTAATTTTGGCCTTTTCAATTGACCAATTTTGCTTGTAATTAGATATTTTGTTTAGATTTTATTAGAGAGCATGTCAATATGTTATGACTCATGACTTATTGTTTATTAGTATTTTTTTTTTTAAATTTTTAGATAGGGATCTATTTTCGATTAATGTAAGAGTCTGTTCATTGAAATTTTGATTAATGAACTTCCTAGAAATTTTGATTAATGATGAAAGCTCAATTATGTGTTAAAACACAAGAGCTGTTTAGACCCCCAAATTAAAAGTTATGACTCGGTTGATTTTACTCTAACTTAATCTAAGTGCGGAATAGAGTAAATGCGAGCGAACAAACAATAAAACTACTTTAAGCCATATTCATCAAAACACAGTAGTAAAATGAAAGCTAAAAGAGTATGGAAGAAGAATGCAAACACAAGATAACATGCCGATGTGTTATCGAAGAGGAAACTGAAGTACTCGGCGTAAAACCTCTCCGCCGCCCTCCAAGCGGTAAATCGTTACACTAGAAAATCAGTTGGGATACACGAATAGCAAGAGACCTTCCAAGCCTAATCTACCCAATGCACCTAAGCCCTCCAAGCTCCTACTCCAACAAGACTTCTCGGAACCGTGTCTTGTCTAGCTTTCCGGGTCCATCAATGCGCCCGATTGTATCCGCCAAAGCTTGGCTTCTTCCAATGCTTCCCAGTAACACCAAAGCCTCACTTGACACTTAGAATGGGTGTGGTAGGTGTTTGGGCTATCAACCTCTCAAGGATATAGAAATGGAGAGGTAGGAGTTGAGGAAAAAAACCACAATGGATTGTGTAAAGAATTGTGGGTATAACAATCTCTCACTCTCAAGAATAGTGGCTAGGGTTTTCTCTTTGAAAGCACTCCTCAACATCTGTGGGTAATGTGGGTATATATAGTGTGGTTAGGGACAGGGCGTATCAGATAAGACAAATTGGCAAAACTGAATGTTTTGCGGGTATCTCACGGGAAAGCCTTACCCGTGAGATACTCGCGAAAACCAGCTGTCACCATCTGTCATGACTCTTTGCATTCCAGTCATGTGCTGATCACATGCTTCACTTCGTGGGAAGGCTTCTCGGAAGCTACCCGCGAAATCTTCTTTGCTCTGCACTTTGCCTTGAGTCTTCACACTCTTTCTCACACACACAACCTTTACAAATAAATCCCACATAAAATACAGGGTACATAAGATTGAACATAATTACAATCAAATTTGGCACGGAATTAAAGCCAACACATAATAGATGTAAATCACAACTTTACAAATGAGATTAAGCCACATTTTGATACACAATTTATTTGCATAAGTGGGTTTGCGATTGGACCAATTTCTTGATTTGGAATGTTAAAAGGAAATTACAACAAATTGAATTGGGGTTGTAAATTTTATAAGAGAAAATTTATAGGCCCAAACGAGACCTGATAAATTAAATGGTATGGATTCGACCGATCGGATTCCGGTAAAAAGGTCGAGCAAATTATAAACTTTTAAAAAAGTGAAATGCCAAATATACCCTCTTATCTAATTTCAAACCCACAAAACAACTTCCCACTCAGCAAACCCATTTCTCTCTCTCTCTCAATTTCTCCGATCCGAAGTCCAAACCCCTTTCTCTCTCTCTCTCTCACTCACTTAAACTTCCATTTCTCGTGGAATCGGGGGATGAGTTGATGGTGGATGGGTCGGGCTCGGCGGAGCCAAGTTTCGGAGCCCCGAGACTGTTCATCAAAGAGATGGTGATGCGAAACTTTAAGTCCTACATTAGCGAATGTGTCGGTCCTTTCCACAAGGTTAGCGTTCCCACCCCCCCCCCCCCCACCCTTTTTTGATGCCAATAAAATAAAAAATTCAGAGGAAAAGTTTTGTAAAAATTCAAAATTTCATTAGAATTTGAAATTTTTTTGGTTTTGTTTGGGATAATTAGAGCTTTTCAGCAGTTGTTGGACTGAACGGCAGTGGGAAAAGCAATGTGATTGATGCAATGCTCTTTGTATTCGGGAAGCGACCTAAGCAGGTAAGATAAGAGTTTTTTATTTTTATTTTTTTGGTTAGTAAAGATTAGGAAATTTTTTGGGTCCAAAGAAAATGTGTAGTTGAGAGTTAATAAAGTTCATGAGTTTTTGATGCTTTTGTTAATGATAATTATGTAACATTTTGGCTATAAATTGTGACATTGATAGGATACTTGTATAGCTATGATAGGCAATGCATTGGGTTTATTTGTTTTGTGTTTGGGGGTTTCTGTTGTCGTGGTTTAAATGCGTAGAGTTGAGTAAATAAAGCTCCCGCTTTTGTAAATGAAAATTATGTAAGATTTTGGATTTTAATTGTGACATGGATACTTATAGAGCTATGATCAAAATTGCATTGGGTTTATTTGTTTTGTTTTGTGTTTTTTGGTTCATGTTGTTGTGGTTCAAATGCAAAGAAGTGAGAAAATAAAGTTTCTATATTTTTTTTCCTGCTTTTGTCAATGAAAATTATGTAAAATTTTGACTTTTAGTTGTGACATGGTGATCTATAGAGCTATGATCAATACTATATTGGGTTTATTTGTTTTGTTTTGTGTTTTGGGGTTCATGTTATTGTGGTTTTAATGAGCAAATGCGAGTAAATAAAGTTCCTACATTTTTTCTGCTTTTGTTAATGAAAACTATGTAACATTTTGGCTCAAAATTGTGACATGGATAGTTATAGAACTGTTAAGGACATATTTTATGTAATTGGCTAATCGTTTGACAAAATGTACTTTACTTGTAATTGGGTAAATCTAGGATGGGTTTAGTACTTCAAGAAACAAATGTTCAAGTTAAGTATTGAAACTATGCAAATCTGACCAAGAAACAAGTGAAGAAGAGCTGTTCATTAAAGCTTGACAGATACCTCGACAAAAACAGTATCTATTGAGATTTAAGAACGAAGCTCGACAGAAGCTAAATTTGTCGAGATCTACGAAATCAGAATTTCCAGATCTGATTTTCGGTTCATGCTGACATGTATGTGTAAGGTTTCTTTTCTCACAACCCTAGACATATATAAGACTTATTTTAAAGGCCGTTGTACAAGGAGAACACATGCAAAAAGTGACCTAGTGCCTTATTCTCTCTAAAAGAAGTTACTGCGTCTTTTGCGCCTTAGGGTTTTGTAACCAAGTACTTCTTGATTTTCATTGTTCATGAAGTGAAGAACTTTGCAGCCAATAACCTTCTTCAAGTTGCTGGAGTTAGTCACGTATTGTGATCCATGCATCGTTGGTTAGTCATATTCGTGCAAAAGGGTGGCGTTTATATATTGAAGAGTTTAGAGGTTCTGAAGCGGTAGAAAGTTTCTGCTGTAAGTTCATCTACGTGGATTGTAGAGTCTAGGGACAAAGGTTTTGTACTAGATCTAAAACTTTTCTTTACTATAGTGAATTGCTTTTCGGGAAAGTTTCTCCCTAGGTTTTTTATTGTGAAACTAGTTTGTTTCATTGGTTTTCTTTGGTCATCATATCTTATCTTATTTACTATTCCACTGTGCATGATATTGACATGATATTGATGTTTGTTTGTTTTAACAAAGTTTATTCATAATAAATCCAATTAACAACTTGGGTTTAAAACTTATTAATTCTATCAACCGGGGTCTAAATTTTCCAACAAGTGGTATTAGAGCGGGTACACTCTGATTGGATTAATTTCCTGAGTGTGATTCTTGACCCCCATTGTCATGGATCGTGGACAATCTCTTTTGATTCCTCCTTTATTTAATGTCACTAATTATGCATACTGGAAAGTTCGTATGAAAGCTTTTTTGCATGCTCTAGGTGAAAAAGTATGGTAAGCTGTTGAAGTTGGCTAGATTAAGCCAAAGGAATCCCCGGTGGATTGGGATGAAGCAACAATCAAAGCGGCAAATTTCAACAGTAGGGCTTTGAATGCTTTGTTTTGTGGGGTGACCAATGAGGAATTCAAGAAAATATCATCCACGGAAGTTGCCAAGGAAGCATTGACCATTCTTGAGACCACCTATGAAGTTACCAAGGCAGTAAAGACTGTGAAGCTTCAAAGACTCACTAGTAATTTTGAAGAAATAAGGATGAAGGAAGATGAGACCTTTGATGAGTTCTATGCTAAACTCAAGGATATTATGAATTCTGCCTTCAACCTTGGAGAATCTATAGCAGAATCCAAAATTGTTAAGAAAATCCTTAGGTCCTTACTTGAAAGATTCCATGCCAAGATCACTGCCATTGAAGAAGTAAAGGACATTGATCAAATTCCTTTGACTGAGCTTGTAGGGAACCTTCAAACCTATGAGATGAGATTAGGTTTAATGGGAAAATGTGGAAAGAGTAGAAACTTGGCTCTTAAGGGGATAGAGGAAGAGATTGATGACTATGAAGATGAAGATGAAGATGAAGATGAAGACGATGACGAGGATGGGGATCTAACATGCATAGCTAATGAGATTATCAAGTTTTTCAATATAGGAAAAAGGATAAGGACAAACCTCCTAGGAAATCTAAATCCTCTAGGAAGGGTAAGAGTGATAAACCCCTTATCCAATGTGTTGAGTGTAAAAGTTTTGGTCATATGAGGATAGAGTGGCCAAACTATCTTATGAAGGAAAAGACCAAGAATTAAAAAGGTAAAGGGTTGGTTGCTACCTTGAGTGATACTGAGAATTGTACGTTTATAGACCCTTTAAAACATAAGTTGTTTAATCTAGTTATTTAGTCAAGTGATTACTTAGATAAATTATTCAGATCTAGGTTAACACAAGTAAATCATATCATGTAAATAATGCAGAAATATAAAGAACACAACGATATGATAACCCAGGAAAACCAAACCGGTAAAAAACCTAGGAAAGGTTTAACATAGCTATCTTCAAGGTAAAACAGATCCACTATGAATGAATTGAAGTTTTACAATAAGACTTAGACCACTAACATCCTATTGCTACCTTGAGTAGAAAACTTACTACCACGACCACGTGACAGCTCCGAGTCCACGGACTACTTCTTTCCTTGATCCACAGCAACCACAAGTACTCCCACTTGTGTTTTCTTTAAGCTCTTAAAACAGCAACTGAAGAGATCACCAAGTTCTCGACATCAATCTTGATCTTGATATCCCTAAGTGTGTATGAAGGTAAACACCTCTAGATCTCATAAGAGATTCACACACACAACATATCAACAACCTCTAAAATGTGGCTAAAGTTTTTCTTTTTATACTTGAAGCAAAATATAAAACCCTACACGTCATATGGGCTTGGGCTGAGTTGGAAATTCTGCAAAAAAAACAATCTGCACGAGGTTCGATCAATCGAGTTTAATTTTCAATTGATCGAGCCTTGCAGAAATTGAATAGTAATTTCCTGCAATTACTCGATTCCAACTTTACACATAAACACACTTTGAGCAGTCTAAATCTAGACTCTAAGTTTTGATCATGATTTGCCAACACATTACACATTGAAGTTCTAATACATTTAGTTCCTAAAGTCTTAGAACCTAACAAACTCCCCCTTTGGCAATTTGTGACAAAACACATAACAAAACTGAAATGCTCAAAGTTATAAACAGCCCATTTAAAAATCAACAAGCCCAAAAACAATTCAACCTAACTACTATCTATCAGTTGCCAGTGTAGATAGTAGCCACGACTGAATTAACCTGTATATTCCTGAAACACTCAACAAACACATAAATGCATGTGTGAAAAATACAAGTAAACCAAAATAAAAAAAACTAAAGCAAATAACAAATATGCAAACTAATTCTCCCCCTAAGTTAGATACATAAAAAATTTTATTTACTCCTCCTTTGAAAAACAATTTCAACTCCCCCTAAACAAAACAAACAGGATTCCCACATATTCCCACATTTCATCTAAATCTCCTCCTTTTTGTCACGCATTGACAAAGACAACTCAAAAAAAGAGTAAACAGAAAACATACGCAACAAAAGTCAAGAGGAAATAGAGAATCAAGGAAAAAAATGAAGAGCAACAACTCCCCTTATGAACACTTGCTAGGGAAAACAAAACAAGTTTTGGGAAAAACAGTTTTGGGGAAAATTTAGGAGGTGGGGAAAAGTAAAAACACACTAACCTAACTTTAAGAAAATGGAGGATTCACTTGAAGAAAAATATTATCTCTTTCAATATATGCAAGCTTGACATTATGTGACCCATAAATAGATGGTCTTTGAACTCAAATCAAGTAGAGAAAATATTTGAACAATTATTATCCATCATATCTCAAAAAAAATATTTTCCTTAGTTCACACATTAAAAATAGCATAAACTAAAATGTATAGAACTCAAAAATTAATCAATCAATTTTTAGATCAAGTTGAATACCTAATTTAGCAAAGTGTATGCATGTTATGTGTGAAAACAATGAGAGATATGACTGCAAAACTGCAAAATGGATACAGAAAATAATGCAATACATGTGAATCCTAAACATAAATGATGCATGAAAAAAAATTTTGGTCAAAAACTTAGAAATTGAAAAATTTTCAGTTTCGATCGGTCGAGTATCGATCGAATATCAGTCGCGCCAGGCAGATTCAAACCAAAAATTTTAACGCATTTTCGATCAGTCGAGCAACAGGTTTGATCGATTGAAAATCTGGAAAAATCAATTTTTTGAAAAACAGGGCATTTTAATGCAGAAACTCCTCAAAGCACATTGTATTATGAATAAAATGCATGAGTATGAGATAAAAAGTTTTTCAAAAACACTTGAATTCAACCCAAATCTTCCAAAAATAAGATTTTCAATCAATTTGTCCTCAAAGCTCAAACATTAAACACATTTTGCATTAAAATCAAGGAACTTTTAATATTGGATGGCCACAATAAGATCACACACAATATCATGTACTAAGTTTAGCAAAGGGTAACTTGTGTAATGTGTGCAACTAGCAATAGCTTGAGATACATGTGAGGTGATAAGTAGATAGTAATCAATCATAATTTCTACAAAATTCATCACATAAGTTAGAAAGTGACTATCACCTAAAGAGTTACATCATATAACTCTCACATCTCCTAGAATACAAGCTTGCAATCATGTAAGTTTCTTGATTTGCCTCATAATGTACACACCAATTTTATTTCAATTTGAATTTATTATATCCTAATAATGTACACACCAATTTTAGCATTAAACCGAGGCTACACCTTATGTTCTTTTTGTGCATGTGCTACATTTTTTCGAGCACAAAATCTTATGATATGCACTAAGGTGTTCATGATTGGCTAGTAAACAGTGGTGAGATGGTTATTTATGCATTTCTCTTAGGATTTTTTAGTCCTTACAATCAAAAGCATGTGACTTCAAAATCTAGATCATGTGATCAAAAACTATAAACAATTCCCACACAACATGCACTACATAGCCAAAACTAGCAAAGTGCAGTAAAATAAGCTCATCCAAGCTAAACAAGGTACACAAGTATGTTATGTAAAGATAATATGGCCAACCTTGATTTCAAATCCAAGATATGCAAAACACATAAATCTTTTTGGTTAAAAAAAATTTTATGACCAAAAACAAAAAGCACACATTATGCTAAATGAACAATGTAAAGCTATGCATGGTAGTGCTCAACTAAGCAATAGATGGTATACAAACAAGAGATATCAATTTCTTAATTAACCCATGAGTACATGTACAAATTAGTACATACTCACACAAAATCAGAAATAGCTTAGCACTTATATAACACATACTATTCAAGTTTCTCCACAATGTCAAGCATGTTCTAAATCAAGAGAGAGATATCATAATTCATGTAATCCTTAAGGAAAAAAAAAAAAAAAAAACAAGACTTAAAATAAAATATTTTTGTCTTTTTGAAAATTTTCAATGTTTTTGGATTTTTTTTTAAATTTTTAATAACAAACAACCTAAAAAACAAAACAACCAAAAACAAAAACAAAACATGTCCACAAACAATTGAAAGAATTAAATCAGGGACAAGTCAGCAACACTCACCTTAGAGAATCTTTTCTCACCCATATAGCACGAGTCTTCGGCTTTGTAAGTGAAAATCCATGTGAAGTAGAGTGTATGTGAGAGATTACACCAATTTTCTGAGAAAGACTGAAATCTTACAAATTCCTTTCACAAGCCAACAAGCTTAAATTTTTCAAAAGAATATGAAACAATTTGTATGGACTTATGGTAGGAGAAAAATCATCACATATCCTAGATTGAAATATAGAATTTTTAAATTTCAATTTATGACAATTAGGACGAATGTGACCGGAGACACCACAAAAGTGACAAACAGGAACAAATTTAGGAACATCAGTATTCTTAACAACAAATCTGGTCTCAGATTTTGGTTTTTGCCTCAATAAAGAACAATTTGGTCTAATATGACCAACAATACCACAAAGGTGACAGGTAGGTACAAAATTAGATTTATTTTGCACACTAGCAGTAGGTTTAGACATAGGTTTAGAAACTTCAGTGTCTACATTAGAACTTTTACCTTTGTCTAACCTAGCAAAATAAGCCTTTTCTTTATTATTCCTCTTGAAATGAGGGATATAAACTTTCTCAGTTTTAGGCTTAAGAGAAACAGAAACACTTCTGTTATCAACAGCAGGCTTGGTACTAGTCAAATTTTCAATTTTAACTTTAGATTCAACTAACTCTTGTTCCAAGCTTTTCATCTTCTCATCTTGAGAGGAAATTTGATTTCTCAAAAAATCATTCTTTTTATTAGAATCATCTAATCTAACAACCAATTCCTCTTTTTCAAGATTAGCCAATTTTAACTCTTCCTTGAATTTCTTAGCAATTTTCATAGATTTCAATAATTCTTTACGAAGAGTTTCACAGGCATCAACAAGATCAACAGAAACAACAGTGTCCTTTTTATTCAAATCATCACAATCAAAAACAGTAAGACACTTAAAATTATCCATGATAACAGGGATCAAGGATCAACTCTTAGATCAAAAGATCTAAAACAAAAGAGCTAACTCGCTCTGATACCACTTGTGCGTCTTTAGATCCCTTAAATACAAACAGATTAACCTAGTTATTTAGCCAAGTGATTAATTTTGGTAAATTATGCAGATCTAGGTTAACACAGATAAATCATATCATTGAAACAGTGCAGAAAATAAATAACACAATGATATGATAACCCAGGAAAACCAAACTGGTAAAAAACCTGGGGAGGATTTAACCTAGCTATTCTCAAGGTAAAATAGATCTATTATGAAAGAATTGAAGTTTTACAATAGCGACTTAGACCACTAACATCCTATTGCTACATCGAGTAGAAAACTTACTACCACGGCCATGTGACAGCTCCGAGTCCACAGACTACTTGGTTTTTGGATTCACAGCAACCACAAGTACACCACTTGTGTTTTCTTTAAGCTCTTTATGCAGCAACTGAAACGATCACCAAGCTCTCAACATCAATCTTAATCTTGATCTTGATAACCCTAAGTATGTATGAAGGCAAACACCTCTAGATCTCACAAGAGATTCATACACACAGCATAAACAACAACCAAAACCTTAGAGAGCTTTTGGGTACAAAACCCTAGATCTACAAAAAGAGGCACACTCTTCTCTCTCTGAAAAGTCTTGTAAAAATGTCCTTAGGGTTTCCTTTATATACTAGGAGTATTTTACTTGAAACCCAATACGTTTAAGTAGAGTTTGGGTTGAATTGGAATTCTGCAAAAAAATAAATCTGCATGTGGTTCGATCGATTGAGTTTTGCAGATTTAGTCTTATAAATTCTGCAATCACTTAATTCCAATTTTACAAATAAACATACTTTGAGCAAGGCTAAACCTAGACTCTATGTTTTGATCATGGTTTGCCAATATAATACAAATTGAAGTTCTAATACATTAGTTCCTAAAGTCTTAGAACCTAACAGAAAGGTTAACAGTGACTTACAAGCACTAGACGACAAAAACCGTGAGAAAATTTAGGAAGAAAACGACAAACTTTGTTGAGATTGGATCGGTCAAGCAAGAGAAGTCAAAAAGCTTTTGAAAATTTTTGAAAAGAGCGAAGTACACGTGAGAGAAAAACCTTTTAAAAACTCACTGACCAATTTTCGATCGGTCGAAAATTAGATTCGATCAATCGAAAAGCAATTTCGATCGATCCAGCACCAATCGAGCATCGATCGAGCTAGGTAGATTGTAAACAAAGTTTTTATCGCATTTTCGATCGGTCGAGCAACAGGTTCGATCGATCGAAAATCTAGAAAAATCAATTTTTTGAAAAACAGAGCATTTTAATGCAGAAACTTCTCAAAGCAAATTGTATTATGAATAAAATGCATGAGTATGAGATGAAAAGTTTTTCAAAAACACTTGAATTCAACCCAGATCTTCCAAAAACAAGATTTTCAATCAATTTGTCCTCAAAGCTCAAACATTAAACACATTTTGCATTAAAATCAAGGAACTTTTAATCTTGGATGGCCACAACAAGATCACACACAATATCATGTACTAAGTTTAGCAAAGAATAACTTGTGTAGTATGTGCAACTAGCAATAGCTTGAGAAACATGTGAGGTGATATGTAGATAGTAATCAATCACAATTTCTACAAAATTCATCACATAAGTTTGAAAGAGACTATCACCTAAAGAGTTACATCATATAACTCTCACATCTCCTAGAAAACAAGCTTGCAATCATGTAAGTTTCTTGTTTTGCCTCATAATGTACACACCAATTTTAATTTGATTTGGAAATTATTAGAATAGCCAAGATAATGTACACACTAATTTTATTTCATTAATCTGATGCTACACCTTATGTTCTTTTTGTGTATGTGCTACACTTTCTCGAGCCTAAAATCTTATGATATGCACTAAGGTGTTCATGATTGGCTAGTAAATAGTGGTGAGATGATTATTTATGCCTTTCTCATTAAGTTCAAGTCCAACAATCAAAAGCATGTGACTTCAAGATCAAGATCAAGATCAAGATCAAGATCAAGATCAAGATCAAGTGATTAAAAATTATAAACAACTCCCACACAACATGCACTACGAAGCTAAAACTAGCAAAGTGTAGTAAAATAAGCTCATCCAAGCTAAACAAGGTACATAAACATGTTATGCAAAGATAATACGGCTAGCCTTGATTACAAATCCAAGAAAAAATAATGCAAAACACATTTTTCCTTCCTTTTCCTCCTTTTTTTTTTTAATTTAATTTAATTTTATTTTTATAAATTTTTTGAAAAGAATAACAAAAACAACCTATCATGAAATGCATGAATGTTATGCAATGCAAATCCTAAAAACAAAGAAAACAAAACAACAAAGAAGAATGGTCACAAAGAGTAGAGGGATGAAGCACAAGGACCATGTTAGAAAGACTCAATTAGATTGAGCCTTTTGCATCCAAAACTTTTTAGATGCAACTCTTGCATTGGAGTTATTATTCATATTAGAATGATGAGCAAATCCAGGATTGGTATAAAGGTTTAAAGCCTTTACCAACTCACCAATAAGTACCATTGGATCGTGTGCTTGAGGCACATGTACTTTTGGCTTATTTGCACGCTTAGCAGCTTGCAACTTAAAACAGTTTGGACGAACGTGTCCAGTCTTTCCACAAAAATGACAAACCCACAAAGGTCTATCATGTAACTTATCCTTAGGAAGGGTAGGATTCTTAGGCTTAGACTCTTTAAGATCAACCCTAATCTTCCTAGGAGGTGTAACTTCTAAAGGTTTGACAATCTCACTTACGGGGGGCTCGGAAGAAGAAACAAAGTTTATGGAATGAGTTTCAGACACATAGATGCTATCTACAAAACCTAGACCAGTTTTATCTAAGGGAGACTTTTGAACACTCAACACGTGATCAAGTTTAGAACTAGCAGACCTATTTGTTTGTTCTCTAGCAACAAATAATTCAAGTTCCAAGTCCTTAACTTTATCAAGCAGCAACATGTTTTCAGTCTTCACCTTATCAAGCAATTCATTAGCATCAAACAATTTCAACAGCAAATTTTTCTTATCAAGTTCAAGAGAAGTAATTTTCTTTAAACCTAAATCAACATTCATAGCATCCTTTGCAGAAACCTTGCAAAGCTTATTATAGGCTTCTTGCAAATCAGCATTCTCAGAGAGTTCCCCATCAGAAGGGTTCTCATCAACCACAACACTTTCATTAACTATACCAGTAGCTATGAAGGCAATGAAGTTTCCATCCTCATCACTACCAGACTCATGATTAGAAACTTCATCATCACTAAGGGTTACAGCCATAGCTTTTCCCTTTGATCTCAAGGATGTAGGACATTCTGATTTCACATAACCATACCTTTGACAACCAAAACATTGTTGACCCATAGAATTATTAGAGGTTTGACCTACTTTCTCTTTAGGTTTATCAGTATTATTTACTTTAGTGGGTTCATTCCTCTTAAAATTCCTAGGTTCAGCATTGTTTTTACCTCTTGCCCTTCTGTTATTGTTCCTAAGAAAGTTTCTAAAGTTCTTGGCAAGATATGCAATCTCTGTAGAAGAGAGTTCATCATCAAATCCATTCCCATCAACATCATCAACTGATTTAAGAGCCATTGATTTGGATTTGTTTGTCTTGGGTAGGTCTAGCTCATAGGACTGGAGAGATCCTACAAGGTCATCAACAGGGACGGAGTCCACATCCTTGCTCTCAGTAATGGCAGTCACTTTGGGTATAAAATCCTCAGTTAAGGATCTAAGAATCTTCCTAACAATCTTAGGTTGATCATAAATTTCACCCAAATTATAAGCAGAGTTAACAATATCATTTAGTTTAGCATAGAATTCATCAAAACATTCATCATCAGACATTCTAATACTTTCAAATCTAGTGGTTGACTACTGCAGTTTGTTAATCTTAACTGCCTTTGTGCCTTCATGCACAATTTGGAGAATATTCCAAGCAGTATGAGCAACCTCAACATTAGAGATTCTCTTGAATTCCTCTATTGAAACAGCATTAAAAATAGCATTCATGGATTTGCTATTAAAAGCGACTGCTTCTTGATAAGTGTAATTTTTACATGATTTTTAGCATCCTCTTATTTATTAAAATTGTTAGTTTTCCTTTATTTCTTTTGATTTGATTTGATTTTTATTTTTATTTATCTATTCATTTGTGCTTTGAAGGAATGAGAAGATTTCAGAACAATCTGCACTTCAACTTGGGAGATTCCTTGATGTTTGAATCCTTTATTCAGCAGCATTTATTTCATATGTAGCCCAACAATAGCTGTACCATTAGCAAGGTTCAGCTTGGCCCACAAAAGCACATGAAGTCAAAAGGGAAATATACGGCTGCACTTGTAGGAGTTTGAGAAGGACACGGCAATTAGACTTTTAGGGTTGGGGACATCTCACGCTATAAAGAGGGAGTATAGAGACCAAAAAGGGAGCTGCATAGAAGAAATTTTCTGCAGTTTTTTCTGAGGACAGTGGCTGCCGCATTGAAGAAACTGGGTTCTGAGCAATAACCAAAGGCGAGAGCTTGATCAACCAATTCCCATGAAACAAATACTTTTTATTTTTTTTCTTTTCAATTTGATTATGAACTAAATTTTATTTTCTAGAGCATTGATGTAGTCTAGCAATGAACACACAATTTATATTTTGAGTTATTTTATTTTTAATATTTCCATGATTGAGTGTTTAATTCTTATTCTTAATGCTTAATATTTCTTTTTACGAATTATTGATTAATCAATTGAATTACAATGAAACCAAGAAGTGATTTGTTATTTTAGTTCTAGAATTAAACACCATTAGTTGAGCTAAAGTAGAGATGCTTTATCGCGATTAGTGTGATTTTTCAGAAAATTCAAAGTACATAATGAGTCTCCAATTAATTAAATTTGCATAGAGATATGGAATTGTTAGTTGAAGACATTTTTAATATTATTCGAGAGAAGATATCGAATACTTAAGGAATTTTTAATCATCAGTGGGAGATTTTTAGAATTTAATAATTAGGAATAATAAATTGTGTGAGATTTGTTAGGTGAAATCAATCGCTCTAGATCCATTCTTATCATATTTTTTTCTTTACACCTTTAGACTTTTACGCTTTGCTAGATTTATTTTTATTAAATAGTTTAATTTAATTTAGATAGTTGAACGATCTTTTTTTTTTTTTTTTTTTTTTTTTTTTCTATTTTCCAAATAGTAATTAATTTAGTGAATTTCGGTATTCAATAATATAGTTAATCCCTGTGGGTTCGACATTCGTTTTCTAAAAAAACTTTACTACTTGTTACGATTCTGTGCGCTTGCAGATTATTTTTCGCGAGCACTTCTTTCTGAGAAGTTTGCCACTCGCTTACAGGAGTAGTCGGCTTCTCCCATCTGTATTCAATGGAATTCCAAACTCTTTCATCAATAGATTTCAGGAATGCTTTTATCCTTACTTTCCAGTAGGCATAGTTGTTCCCATCAAAGTGTGAGGTGGGATTACAAGAGAGTGACCGTGTTCCATGACAACAGGGGTTAAGGATCAACTCTTAGATCAAATGATCTAAATACTAGAGCTAACCTGCTCTGATACCACTCGTACATTTTTAGACCCCTTAAAACACAAGTTGTTTGACCTAGTTATTTAGCCAAGTGATTACTTAGATAAATTATTTAGATTTAGGTTAACACAAGTAAATCATATCATGTAAATAATGTGGAAATATAAAGAACACAATGATATGATAACCCAAGAAAACCAAACCGGTAAAAAACCTGGGGAGGATTTAACCTAGCTATCCTCAAGGTAAAACAGATCCACTATGTAAGAATTGAAGTTTTACAATAAGACTTAGACCACTAACATCCTATTGCTACCCCAAGTAGAAAACTTATTACCACGACCACGTGACAGCTTCGAGTCCATGGACTACTTCTTTCCTTAATCCATAGCAACCACAAGTACTCCCACTTGTGTTTTTTTTAAGCTCTTGAAACAGCAACTGAAGAGATCACCAAGTTCTCAACATCAATCTTGATCTTGATAACCCTAAGTGTGTATGAAGGTAAACACCTCTAGATCTCACAAGAGATTCATACACACAGCATATCAACAATCTTTAAAACGTGGCTAGAGTTTTTCCTTTTATACTTGAAGCAAAATATAAAACCCTACACGTCATATGGGCTTAGGCTGAGTTGGAAATTCTGCAGAAAAAACAATTTGCACGAGGTTCGATCGATCGAGTCTAATTTTCGATCAATCGAGCCTTGCAGAAATTGAATAGTAATTTTCTGCAATTACTCGATTCCAACTTTACACATAAACACACTTTGAGTAGCTTAAATCTAGACTCTAAGTTTTGATCAGGGTTTGCCAACACATTACACATTGAAGTTCTAATACATTTAGTTCCTAAAGTCTTAGAACCTAACAAGAATGACTCTTCTGATGAGTATGTAGATGAATGTGATCACTTTATGGCTTTTGCTACCACAACCGATAAGGTGATTGTGGAGAGTGCTAGTGACAGTGAGGATTCTTCTGATGATGAAGTACCCAAGAAGTTGACCCTTCAGGAAGCCTGTGATAAGCTATGTACTGAATTTATAAAATCTGAAAAGACTTCTCATCTTTGTAGAAAAGAGCTTAATGAGGTAAAAACTGAAAAAGCTGAACTGTTAGTCAAACTAGATGAGACTATAAGGTTAGTTGAGACTCTTGTTGTGGAGAACACCTCATTAGAAGAGAAGGTCAAGAATCTCGAGGTTGAACTTAGTCAAACTAGAACTCAAATAGAGAGGATGTGTAGTGCAAAGCTTGATGAGGTATTGAGTGCTCAAAAGCCTAGTTTTGATAAGACTAGCTTAGGATATGCTGTTTCCTCCAGCCCTTTCTTTTCCACGGATTCTGGATCAAAGACTGTCTTTGTGCCCCAATCTGAGAAAGGTGATAAAGGTTTGAAATCCAAAACTGATTTGGCTAATTCTAAATCCTTTGTTAGACCTCACTCTAAGAAGTCTAGTAGTTCAAAAACTACTCATGTTTGTCACCATTGTGGTATTTCTGGACACATTCGTCCTAATTGCTTCAAGTTGTATCCTTATAAGCAAGTGTCCAAACGGTTATAGGTTCCCTCTCAAGGTTCAACACCTTTGTTTGGAGAGTTATTAAAAGCTTTGAGCTTTTTAACTCAATTTCAGGAGAATTATAATTCTTCTATGTCCTTTAGTAGACATACTAGGACACGTGCCTTCTAATCTTCACGGCCAAAGACTCGTACTATGTGGGTGAGAAAGGAGCCTAAGACTTAATTGTCTTTTCTATTTGTCATCTACTTTAATTCTTTCTATCTAAAGTAGGACTTTCTTGCTTGATTTCTTATCTGTTTTTGGAATCATGCTTTCATGCATCTGCATCTATCTTCATACTTTCATGTTGTTTGTTTGTTTTTGTTTGGTCATTTAGTTTTTATTTTGTTTGTTTTTCAAAATAAAAAAAATATCAGAAAAATACAAAAATAGTGTTTGTTTGTGTATATTGTTACTTGTGTACCTTGGATGGCCATTGAAACAAAATTTCTAAACTTTGTATCTCTTGTAACTTAGATGAGCATCTCTATGCACAACTAAACAAGTGAGCTTTGTGGCTCGTGTTTGTGATGAGTAAGATTAAGTTATCACTTATGTCTCATACTCATATCACTATTTTTGACGGGAAGGACTAGAAAATCCTAAGAGAAAGACATAAATAACCATCTCACCACTAAAGCCCGCCAATCATGTATAACATCTGTGTGCTTCGGCATAGCAAAATTGTGATGTTTTGGCTTACATAATTGGGTATTTCTTTTCTCTCTTATATGCCCATGCATGATATGTTCAAAAAGAAAATATGCAAAGAATATAAAAGCAAAAAGAATCAAAATGCTTTTAAAATAATTGTAAGTGTGTTTCTAGGAGATGTGAGAGTTATATAATGTACCTCAAAGGTGATAGTCCCCATCAAGTAGTTATGATTGTGTGTGAGTGTTTTTGATTTTTTTATATCTCAAATCATCATAATATTAGAAACTTGTGCACACTTGTTATGTTTTCACACACAACATGCATACTCTTTGCTACTCTTGATACATGTGTAGGTACAATGCGATTTGGCCATCACAAGGAATACATGTATTAATATATACTCACTAAACTGTCTCAACTTGTTTTTGAAATATAAATTTTGTTAGTCTTGTTTAGTGTGTGTGTTTTGGATCTATATGCTTTGCATCTTGTTTGAGATGAGTTTTGAGAGCTTAATATGTTGGTTTGATGTTTGAGTGAGTAGCTTGAATTATGCATTCATCTCTATGTGTTTTTCCCTTCTTGAAAAACCTCTTTTCTTTAAGCTCGATAGCTCCTCGACACATCCTCCAAAGATATCCTTTCTATCGAGCCTTCTTCTTGTGATCTCGACAAATCCTCGACAGCTTCTCGATCCATCGTGGAAATTTTCTGAGCTCTCTATCTGCCCGATAGATTCTCGACAGATCCTCGATCCATCAAGATTTCTGGGTTTTCTCTCGATAGCAACTCGACAACTTCTCGATATGTCGAGACCCTCTTGCATGCATTGTTTTTCACATGTTTTGCATCTTTCTTTTATCTTGTCATCCATAACATCTTGTTTCATTACATTCATACATTTTTATGGATTCCTTGTGCCCCCTTTATCATTTTTGATCATCTTTATGTTTCTCGGGTGAAGTTTTATAGTTTCTTGTACCCTTTGTCAATCATGACAAAAGGGGGAGAAAATGTGGTTTCTTTTTAAGATTTTATATGTTAGGGGGAGAAATACATGTCTTTGTAAGGGGGAGTTGTGTTTCATATTGTTAGGGGGAGTGTTTACCTCCTTGTTGTTTTAGAAGCTTATTTTAACTTTTTGTACACCGGTCTTGTGACCATTCTTACATACTTTGTGCTTATCTGTGATATATATATATATATATATATATATTGTTAGGACATATGTGATTCAATGTTAGGAACATATGTCAATATTTTATGTAATTGGCTAATCCTTTGACAAAACGCATTTTACTTGTAATTGGGTAGATCTAGGATGTGTTTAATGCTTCAAGAAACAAGGTTTCAAGTTCAAGTGTTAAAGCCATGCAAGTCTGTCCAAGAAACAAGTGAAGAAGTGCTGGATTTTAAAGCTCGATAGCTAGCTCGATAGCTCTCGATAACTCACAACAAGTGAAGAAGTGCTGATTCATTAAAGCTCGATAGCTCTCGATACCGCTCGATAGCTCTCGATACCTCTCGATAGCTCGCAACAGATACGAAAATCAGTTTTTCAGATCTGATATTTGGCCCATGGTTATGTATTTGTATAGGGTTTCTTTTCTCATAACCCTAGACATATATAAGACTTATTTTAAAGGCCGTCACATAAGAGAATACAAGGAGAATACATGGAAAAGGTGACCGATGCCTTATTCTCTCTGAAAGAAGCTACTGCGTCTTTGCGCCTTAGGGTTTTGTAACCAAGTGCTTATTGATCTTCATTGTTGATGAAGTGAAGAACTTTGCAGCCAACATCTTCTTCAAGTTGGTGAGTTAGTCACGTACTGGGAGTCGTGCATCTTTGGTTAGTCACGTACTGGGATCCATGCAAAAAGGTGGCATTCATATATTGAAGAGTTCAAAGGTTCTGAAGCGATATAAGGTTTCTACTGTAAGTTCATCTACGGGGATTGTAGAGTCTAAGGACAAAGGTTTTGTACTAGATCTGAAACTTCTCTTTACTATAGTGGATTGCTTTTCGGGAAGGTTTCCCCCTAGGTTTTTTACTGTGAAACTAGTTTGTTTCATTGGTTTTCTTGGGTTATCATATCTTGTCTTATTTACTTTTCCGCTGCATGATTTTGACATGATATTGACATGATATTGATGTTTGTTTGTTTTAACAAGTTTTATTCATAATAAATTTAATTAACAACTTGGGTTTAAAACTTGATAATTCTATCGACCGGGGTCTAAATTTCCCAACATATATATATATATGATGATGTATGTCTTCTTCACCTACCTCTACATGTGTTGTTTCTTTTCTCTCTTTATTCACATGTTTCTTTATGTACGCAATCCTTATTTCTGTTTTACACATGATGCCTTGATGAGTTTTGTTTAAGTGTTTTAGAAAGACAGGTTGTGAAAGTCAATCATGCCGTGAACTCTTTTCTTGCAAAGTTTTTCAAGAGTTTGTAGTAGGGATAGATTTACTTTGTAATACAATAAGTGGTTATGAGTTGAGTGATTTAAGACTTCTCTCATGATTATTTGTTTTGTTGTGGTTTTGTCACTGATTGCCAAAGGGGGAGATTGTTAAGGATATATTTTATGTAATTGGCTAATCTTTTGACAAAATGCACTTTACTTGTAATTGAGTAGATCTATGATGAGTTTAGTACTTCAAGAAACAAGTGTTTAAGTTATGTATTGAAGCTATGCAAATCTGACCAAGAAACAAGTGAAGAAGCGCTGCTTATTAAAGCTCGACAAATACCTTGACAGAAACAGTATCTATCGAGATTTAAGAACGAACCTCGATAGAACCTCAACAGAAGCTGAATCTGTCGATATCTACGAAATCAGAATTTCCAGATCTAATTTTCAGCTCATGCTGACATGTATGTGTAGGGTTTCTTTTCTCACAACCCTAGACATATATAAGGCTTATTTTAAAGGCTATTATACAAGGAGAACACATGCAAAAAGTGACCTAGTGCCTTATTCTCTCTGAAAAAAGTTACTGCGTCTTTTGCGCCTTAGAGTTTTGTAACCAAGTACATCTTGATCTTCATTGTTGATGAAGTGAAGAACTTTGTAGCCAACAACCTTCTTCAAGTTGCTTGAGTTAGTCACGTACTGGGATCCGTGCATTATTGGTTAGTCACGTACTGGGATTCGTGCAAAAGGGTGGCGTTCATATATTGAAGAGTTTAGAAGTTCTAAAGTGGTAGAAGGTTTCTGCTGTAAGTTCATCTACAGGGATTGTAGAGTCTAGGGACAAATGTTTTGTACTAGATTTAAAACTTCTCTTTACTATAGTGAATTACTTTTTGGGAAGGTTTCCCCTCAGGTTTTTTACTGTGAAACTAGTTTGTTTCATTGGTTTTTTTGGGTCATCATATCTTGTCTTATTTACTATTCCTCTGCGCATGATATTGACATAATATTGATGTTTGTTTGTTTTAATAAGGTTTATTCATAATAAATCTAATTAAGAACTTGGGTTTAAAACTTGTTAATTCTATCAATCGGGGTCTAAATTTTCCAACAAGAACTATGATTAACGCTGGATTATGTTTATATGTTTTTTGTTTGGGGGTTCATGCTTGTGCCTAATCTTCTCTTGGTTTAAATGTGCAGATGTGACTAAATAAAGTTCATGTTTTTTCTGCTTTTGTTAATGAAGATTGTGTGATGTTTTGGCTATAAATTGTGAAACAGATACTTATAGAGATATGAAAGATACTACATTGGGTTCATTTAATTTGTGTTTGGGGGATCATGCTTTGTGCCTGATTTGTCTTCACTTAAATGTGAAGATGCGGCTTAATAAAGTTTCCGAACTCATCCACAATTCCACTAATTTCCAAAATTTGGATATTGCAGGTGTCTCTGTACACTTCCAGGAGATTGTTGATTTGGTAGGTAAAAATGTTCATCTTTCTTACATGGGTCATGTTGCTAATAAGTAGTTTTCTTTATCTTTTGGTTGCTTGTCTGAAAAAAAGCTGATAGGATGAAAGGATACTAAAATTAACAAAACCCAATTAATTTGTTTTGTGGGTTTAATAGAAAAATATTTAAATTGTTTATTCTATCTATATGGTAGACAAATGGAAAATTTTTAGTTACTTTTTCATCATTTCTTATGCTATTGTTAATGATTACAGAATAATGGAACATGCTGTTCCAGGGAGTGACTTTGTGATTACCCGAGTTGCTTTCGGGATAACTCTAAATATTATATAAATGACCGTCCAAGTAATTTTACTGAAATTACCTGGAAATTGAAAGGGAAAGGAGTTGACCTGGACAACAACCTTTTTTGGATTCTTCAGGTTGGATACTTATTATGTAGTGATTGTAGTTTGAATAAGAACTTTGTTTCCATTTGTTGTAAACTTTGCTTCTTGGGTGTTGCCAGGGTGAGGTTGAGCAAATTTCACTTATGAAGCCAAAATCTCAGGGACCCCATGATGAAGGTTTTCTTGAATATCTTGAGGACATAATTGGTACCACAAAATATGTTGAAAAAATTGATGAAGCGTATAAGCAGTGAGTACTGTCTGCGTGTTAACTTAGTTGAAAATTTACCCTCTTATTCCTGCTTGCTTCGTCAATTTCCTATTTTTAATGATGCACTATGTCTATTACTTGTGTTAGTGCTAATGCTAATTGGAGGCATAATTCTTGTTAGTTAGCTGAAAAATTGAAACTCATATGGAAGGTATAACTTGCAAATGGGCTGTTTATAGGGAGCCAGCCTTTGAAATGTATTAATTTGAAAGAGCATTCTATGTGATAGCTTGATACACAGTGTTCTTCATTAAGATGAGAGCATGCATCCTTCCAGATGATGCTGTCATTATCAATTTGGGGTTTTTATTTTTATTTTTATTTTTATTATATGAATTTACTTTCCTGTTACTTGCCAAAAAACTTGATTTCCTATTGCTACATCTTTGGTGCTCCCTGCAACTATCAAATATGTTGTCACTTTGTGCTCCACTTTATCGAAATAAATTTTTTTTGTTCATTACCAAAATAGCATTTTGTCAAATTTTTGACTCCTGTTAATGTTCTTTTGATAGGCTAAGAATGTATTGACTCCTTGTGATAGATTAACCAATTAATTAGTCAAGTTGATTAATTAATCTGATTAACATACAATATGCGTGGTAGCACAAACAAATCACCAATTAAACTAAATATGTAGCGGAAATTAAATTGACATGGTGATTTGTTTTCGAATGGGGAAAACCTACACGGCAAAAACCCTAACGGGTGATTTTAAGGTCACCACTCTCGAGAATTCACTATTATCACAACAAGTGGTTACAAGTAAAAGAATCTCAGTATCTTATATCAACCTACAGTTGAACCCTTACCCCAATACCCAATTGGACTTGTTCTGTAGTGACAATCTCTCATTTTCAATGCACGGCTCCTAGTACGTGACTAACCAATAGATGCGCGGATCCTAGTACGCGACTTGATCACCAACTTGAGAAAGATGTTGGCTACAAAGTTCTTCATTTCATCACACGATGAAGATCAAAAAGCTCATTGGTCACAAAACCCTAAGGTGTACAAACACAACAGCTTCTTCAAGAGAAAGATGAACTAGGGCAAAATTCTGTCTCCGGTCACAATTTGCATGAACAAAACTTTGCTTCACACACGTGCAACTGTGCAACCTTTGACGGCCCTTAAAATAATCCTTATATATGTTTAGGGTTGTGAGAAAAGAAGGCCTAAACATATACTCACGGATTGGAGTGAAATCAGCTCTGAAAAACTGAATTTCATAAAGCTCGATAGATAGCCATCTATCGAGCTAGCTGTCGAGCCATGGGCTGAAACAGCTTTTAAACCTAGATAGATGCTAGCTGTCGAGCTCTAAAATCCAGTACTTTCTCACTTGTTTCTTAGACAGACTTGCATGGCTTTGACACTTGAACTTGAAACCTTGTTCTTTGAAGTATCATACACATCCTAGATCTACCCAATTACAAGTAAAGTGAGTTTTGTCAAAGGATTAGCCAATTACATAAAATAGTGACATATATTCCTAACATCAAATCACATATGTCCTAACAATCTCCCCCTTTGGCAATCCGTGACAAAACAACAACTAACAAATGAAATATGAGAGAAGTCATAAATTACTCAACTCATAATCAATTGTTGAATACAATAAAATCTATCCTAACACAAACTCTTGAAAAACTTTGCAAGAAGAGAGTTTATGGCAAGTAAACTTTGACAACCTGTATTTCTGAAACACTTTAAACAAAACTCATCAAGGCATCTTAGTGTGAAACAGAAATATAAGATTGCATACAATAAATAAGAAACATGTGTATAAAGAGAGAAAAGAAACAACACATGGAGAGATATGTGAAATAACATACACCAATATATATATAAACCAAATATAAGTACAATGTATGTCAAATAGTCACAAGACCAATGTACAAGAGATAATGTATCTAAAATAGAAAGAAAAGAAAAGATACAAAAAATCCTCACTACATGCCTCATATACACACTCCCTCTATCACAAAATCTCCTATACTAACCCTCCCCTTATGAGTATGACTACTCTCATCTCAAAACTACTCCCTCTTTTTGTCACGAGTGACAAAGGGCAAGTACATCAAGTAGACATCTCATCATCACTGGGCGAGCTAGCACCATCTTCCTCACCAACATCCTTACTGCCGAAGCCATCGTCACTCTCATCCTCGGACGCCGGTGGAGATGGAGAAGAAGCGACAGTGAAACCACCCATGACAGCCTGTCGTTGTGCGATACGACCAACATGGGTGTTCACCTGACACAACTCATTACTAAGAGTGTCAAGGCGAGCATCCATGCGCACAAGCTATGCCATGATGGCCTCAAGTGTTACTCCACTCGCAGAAGATAAAGGAGCGGAGGTGGATGGAGAGGTAGAACCCGGAGGAGAAGCTGTCTCTGTCCGTGGCCGCCTCGGTCGAAGCTGAGCCTTACTCCGTCTGACGGTAGCCTAATCTATGGCACCTATGACCGAGAAATGAGGAGACGCGGGAAAAGAGACAGAAAAATGGCGAAGGATCCGCGTGATAGCCGAAGGAAAAATAAGCATATCACGGGTCGCCGTATCCCTATAGACATTTATAAGGGATAGAATAAAGTGAGAAGGGAAGTGGATAGAGATATCCTCTAATAGGGATAACAAAAATCGAGCACGAGGCTCTGTGATAGTGTTATAGTGAGACAATGGATGAAGAATGAATGTCATCACCATGTTAAGGAACCTCGGACCTTTTGCAAAGCCCAAGCAAGGGGTGTTTTGACGATCACCCCAAGAAGAAGGTGTCTCACAAAAGAGAGACGAGAGTTCATCTTTGGACACTGTCCTTAGACACTCACAGCCAGGGTAGTCAGGATGCACTACCCTAGGAACGTGTAGTACCTCAGAGACAATCTCAGGAGTAACTACAATGCGCGTACCTTAAACGTGAGAGAAGAAATGAGGTGTAGAAGTGTCGGTTCCGTGCATATTGGAGTAAAACTCTTGTATGATCACGGAAGGGCACGTAATCGGGATGCCACACAGTGACTTCTAACCCCTACTATAGATGACAATGGGTAGGTCAGTGTTAGAAAAATCTGACAGAACGACTTGGCGTTCCAAATGAATGCCTCGTCGTGAAAAGTTCTCTGAGAAGTCCGACTGGGCCTTCTCAACACGGAACCTGACATGAGATGGAGTGGGGTCAGAAAGAGACGAAGAAGATGCCCCAGAATGAAGAAGGTTCCGGGACGGAGTAGATTTGCGTTTAGGTGCCATAGAGCAGACTAATGCAAGAAAGAAAGAGAAAGGGAGAGAGAGAGAGAGAGACAATCTGAAAAGCACCAACAACATAATATAGAAGAATATAAAAGATTGAAGGTACATATGTATGAAAAATGCATGAGCATGTGACATGCAAACTTAAAATACATCATGGGCTCAGCCCAATCCAAACCTACCAGCACACAACATAGTAACAAAGTAAACACACATTTAAAATGCATGAAACATTGTTATAATGCAAATGTGATGCAATGCATGATCATTTAGGATCAAATATACAAAACCCATCCCAAAAATTTAGTAAAAACTTCATTGATTTTGAAAAACCTCAAAAAATTCCAAAAACCCCAAAAGTTTGGTCAGAAATGCATGAAATGTATGATAAGATGATGAAAATAGGATCATACCTGTGAAATATGCAAGATCAAAACCAAAGGAGTGGAGAAAAGATTTCGAGTGATTTAGAGGTGATTTGGGAGGTGAAGAGGCAGAATGGATCGAGAGAGATCGAGAAAAGTGAGTGAGAAATCGCGAGGAATGTTTAAATAGAAACTTTATAAACCTCGATGGATCGAGAGCTATCGAGATTTAAAACGCGCCTTTTAGCTATCGAGGAGCTGTCCAGAGGTTTCCTCAGCAATGAAGCTCGATAGATCGAGGAAGCTGTCGAAAGGTCAAAAAGTTTCTTGATGGATCGAAGTAGCTATCGAGAGCTATCGAGAATGCGATAAAAAGAAGCTGAAGGGTCTCGATTGATAGCCTAGTTGTCGAGAGGTATCGAGAAACTATCGAGATTGCTTAAAAATAGTTTTTCAAAGAAGAGAAAAACACAAATATGAATGCAATCAATCATGCTACTCGACCAAGGATCCAAACAACATTTTAAGCTCTCAAAATCATCTCTCAATCAAGAAAAATGTTAAGCACATAGATCCAAAACACACACACACACACACTAAACAAGTCTAACCAATTTTATATTTCAAAAACAAGTTAAGACAGTTTAGTAAGCATACATTAACACATGTATTCCTTGTGATGGCCAAATCACATTGTACTTGCACATGTATCAAAAGTAGCAAAACATTTTGCGTGTTATGTGTGGAAAACATTGCAAGATTGCATAAGTGTCTACATGTTATGACGATTTGAGATCTGAGAAAATCACTTTAACTCACACACAATCATAACTGTTTGATGGGGACTATCACCTTCGAGGTACATCCTATAACTCCCACATCTCCTAGAAGACACGCTTGCAATCATATATAAAGCATTTTGATCTTTTTTCTTTTATTTTTCTTTGTATATTTTTCTTTTAATAAGCATATCATGCATGGCATATAGGAGAGAGAAAAGAAATGCCCAATGATGTTAAGCATTTGACATTCTACTTTTGCTATGCCGAAGCATACAAATGTCATTTCATGATTGGCGACAACAGTGGTGAGATGGTTATTTATGCATTTCTCTTAGGATTTTCTAGTCCTTCCCGTCAAAAAGAGTGATACGAGTGTTAAGTACAAGAGATTACTTAACCTTACTCATCATAAACACGAGCCACAAAGCTCACTTGCTTAGTTGTGCATAAAGATGCTCATCTAAGCTACAAAAGATACAAAGTTTAGAAAATTTTGTTTCATTGGCCATCCAAGGTACACAAGTACCAATGTACACAAATACACACTGTTTTTATATTTTTCTGATTTTTCAATTTTTTTTTAAAATTTTTATATGAAAAACAAAATAAACCAAAACTGAAAAGAAAACAAACAAAAACAAGTTAAACAAAGTAATGCATAAAACTAGATACAAATGCATGAGGAAGGAGGAGAAGAGGAGATCAATCCATGGAGATAACACCAATGTTTTGGCGAAGGAATTCAAACCATTTGCTATTAAGAGGTTTGGTGAACAAGTCAGCTTTCTAATCATCAGTGTGAATGAATTCAAGAGTGAGTGTACCATCTTCGACAAGCTCCCGAATGAAGTGATGACGAATCTCTATGTGTTTGGTTCGAGAATGTTGAATCGGGTTCTTAGAGATGTTGATGGCACTGGAATGTCAAAGTAGATAGTGAGATGTTCTTGACCAATACCGTAATCATGGAGAAGTTTTTGCATCCATAGAAGTTGGGTGCAACAGCTACTAGTAGCGATGTACCCAGCCTCTGCAGTGGATAATGAGATGGAATTATGCTTTTTGCTCATCCAGGAGACAAGATTATTACCCACATAGAAACAACCCCCCGATGTACTCTTTCTATCATCAGCATTCCCAGCTTAGTCAATGTCAGAATACCCAGCTAAGACATCATTTGTGTCCTTGCTGTACAACACACCAAAGTCGGCATTGGTTTTGACATACTTTATGATTCTTTTCAAAGCAATCATATGAGACTCTTTGGGATTAGCTTGATATCTAGCACACATTCCCACACTATAACTAATATCAGGTCTACTAGCAGTAAGGTAAAGAAGACTACCTATCATGATTCTATAAAGAGATGAATCTACACTTTTACTTGACAAGTCAACAGTGAGTTTAACATTTGGGCTCATAGGGTTTCTAACAAAACTAGCAGATTCCAAACCAAACTTTTTCACAAGATTTCTTGCATATTTAGATTGAGATAGGAATATACCTGAATCTTGTTGACGAATTTGCAAGCTAAAGAAGTGAGTCAGCTCTCCAATCATACTCATCTCAAACTAGCCTTGCATGAGTTTTGAGAAACTATGAGCAAGTTCATCCTTAGTCAACCCAAAGATGATATCATCAACATAGACTTGAGCAACTATTAACTCGCCGTCTTCCCTTTTAATGAAGAGAGTTTGATCAGCCTTTCCTCTTGTGAACCCATGCGACACCAAATATTGTGTGGATCAATGAATCCTTTTGGTTGAGTCACATAGACATTTTCTTTAAATAACCCATTCAAGAAAGCAGTCTTTACATATATTTAGTATAGCTTGAACTTCAAATGACATGCTAGGGCTAGGAGAATTCTGATGGACTCCATGCGAGCTACTGGGGCAAATGTTTCATCATAGTCTACTCCTTCCATCTGAGAATATCCTTGAGCTACAAGATGAGCCTTGTTGTGGATCACATTACCCTCCTCATCAGTCTTATTGCGGAATATCTACTTTGTGCTGATGATGTGCTCACCCTCCGGTCTAGGTATTAGAGTCCAGACATCATTCCTCTGAAACAGAAGCAGTTCATCATGCATAGCTTCAACCTAGCTTTCATCCTAAAGAGCTTCCTCAACTTTAATGGGTTCAACCATGATCACTTCAAATTCGATCAATTTTCAGGCTCTTCTCATTCTGCAATCCTATGCACAAGGCTTTAATGTGCTCAGGAGCATTAGACTTGGATCGTAGGAGGATGACCCAAGTGTACCTAGTGAAGTCATCTACTACAACCATGATGTATCTCTTTCCACCAAGAGACTAGGTTCTAGTTGGACCCATAAGATCTAGATGTAGTAGCTCTAATGATCTAGATGTAGTAGCTCCAATGGTCTGGATGTAGCAGATGTCTGAGTGCCCGGATGTTTAGCTTTCGTTTGTTTCCCAAGCTAACATGGTTCACACACCACATTGCTCACTCTACTGAGCTTTGGTATCCCCAAAATTGACTCATGCTTAGATACAATTGAAAGATGTTTGTAACTAGTATGTCCCATCCTTTGGTGCCATAGATCTTCATTGGGTAAACGAATGCTATTGCATACAATATCAGCATCAGGAACCAAACCATAACAATTGTCTAGAGTGCGAACACCACTTATGAGTTTCTTTCCAAATTAATTCATGACAAGGCATTTTCCCTTTGAGAATAGTACCATAAAGTCTTGATCACATATCTGACTTATGCTCAACAGGTTCACTCTCAGACCTTTTACATATAGAACATTTGCAATGTCTGGTAGTCCAGGTAGAGAGATGATTCCCTTTCCTTTTGTTAGGACATATGTGATTCAATGTTAGGAACATATGTCAATATTTTATGTAATTGGCTAATTTTTTGACAAAACGCACTTTACTTGTAATTAGGTAGATCTAGGATGTGTTTAATATTCAAGGAACAAGGTTTCAAGTTCAAGTGTTAAAGCCATGCAAGTCTGTCCAAGAATCAAGTGAGAAAGTTCTGGATTTTAAAGCTCGACAGCTAACTCGACAGCTAGCATCTATCGAGGTTTAAAAGCTGTTTCAGCCCGCGGCTCGACAGCTAGCTCGATAGATGGCTATCTATCAAGGTTTATGAAACTCAGTTTTTCAGAGCTATTTTTCATCCAATTCATGAGTATGTGTTTAGGCTTTCTTTTCTCACAACCCTAAACATATATAAGGATTATTTTAAGGGCTGTCAAAGGTTACACAAGTTGCGCAATTGTGAAGCAAAGTTTTGTTCATGCAAATTGTGGTCGGAGATAGAATTTGCCATAGTTCATCTTTCTCTTGAATAAGCTGATGTGTTTGTACACCTTAGGGTTTTGTGACCAAGGAGCTTCTTGATTAAGTCACGTACTGGGATCCGCGCATCTATTGGTTAGTCACGTACTGGGAGCCGTGCATTGAACAAGAGAGATTGTCACTACTGAACAAGTCCAATTGGGTATTGGGGTAAGGGTTCAACTGTAGGTTGGTATAAAGTACTGAGATTTCTTTACTTGTAACCGCTTGTTTTGATAATAGTGGATTCTCGGGAGTGGTGACCTTAAAATCACCCGGTGGGATTTTTGCCGTGTAGGTTTTCCCCATTCATAAATAAATCACCGTGTCAATTTAATTTCCGCTGCACTTTAATTAATTGGGGATTTTTTTGTGCTACCACGTGTTTTGCATGTTAATTAACTTAATTAATTCACTTGGCTAAATTAATTGGTTAATTTATCCCAAGGGGTCAATACATTCTTGGCCTATCAAGTGGTATCAGAGCGGGCACACTCTAATTAGGGTTAATCTTTGTTGTGTGATCCATTGACCCCTGTTTGTCATGGATAGAGGATAGTCTCTTATTATACATTCTTTATTTAATGGCACTAACTATGAGGGAACTAAGGTTGTCAAGGATTCAAAACTTCAGAGGCTCACTACAAGCTTTGAAGAGGTCAAGATGGAGGAGGCTGAGTCATTCGATGAGTGCTATGCCAAGCTCAAGGACATAGTGAACTCAGCCTTTAATCTTTGGGAAACCATTCCTGAACCCAAGATTGTGAGAAAGGTGCTCAGATCTCTACCCGAGAGATTTCATGCCAAGATCACCGCGATTGAGGAATCAAAGGATATTGAAAAATTTCCTTTGACAAAGTTGGTTGGCAATCCGCAGACCTATGAGTTAGGCTTGACAAGGATCGGGAAGTCAAGCAAGAGCAAAAGCATGGCATTGAAGGCCAAGAGCAGTGACACTAATGAGTCTTCAGACGATGAAGATTCTAAGATGAAATCCTATATAACAAGGCAGTTCAAGAAGTTTATGAAGAATGCCAACGGGAAAGGATTTGACAAGGACCGAAAGCAATCTAGTTCTTCATAGTTCAAGAACCAAGACAAAGGGAAAAAGGATGCTAGAGATGGCGGTCAGTACACTGTTCCCTCAGGACCAAAATGCTTTGGGTGTCAGGGCTTCGGTCATATGAAACAAGAGTGCCCTACATATCTCAAGACTATTGGAAATAGCAAGGCACTTGTTGCTATCTTGAGCGACACCGAGCTTGAGGATGACTCCGATAACGAGGATGACGGAATCCTAAATGCCTTCACTGCCACCGTAAATCCTACTGAAGGGATTGTTGAAGAAGTGGATGAAGAAGAGGACTTGGTGGAGTCTAAATTTGAGAAGATGGATGAACAAGATGATATCCACACAGCCTATGCAAAGTTATACAAGGTTTCCAAAAAGCATGAGAAGTTGTATAGGTTGGCCACCAAGAAGCTTAGTGATGTGGAGCTTGAGCGAGAAGAAATCTCCACAAAGTTTGATGAAGCCAATCAGACTATTGGAGTACTGAGATTTGAGAATAATTTCTTGGCTAAGAAGACCAAAAAGCTTGTGGCAGAACTGTTCCAAGTCACAGCTCAGTTGGAAAAGACTTCAAGTGCTAAGCTCAATGAGATGCTCAGTCTTCAGAAATCTACTTCCGATTGAACTGGTTTAGGGTATGATTTCTCTTCTCCTAGTATTGCTTCTACTAGTACTACTATTTTTGTTCTTCCTGCTAATAATGTTGAAACTGAGAACAATGATGTTAAGAATGAATTAGCTAGTGAGAATATAGACAAGGGTAAATCTATCTTAGGAGCACCCCCTAAGCTTGATAAGAAAGAGATTAAGAACTTTAGGGCTAAGAAGGGAAATACTCAAAAGCCGAAACAAAAAAAAACAGCATTTCTGTCATCACTGTGGCGCAGCTAGACATACTCGACCTAATTGCTATAAGTGGTTAGCCACTCAACAGAGCAACCGCATGATCGCGTCGGGAAACCAGAATCAGTTTCCATCCTCTTTTGCTCCTCTTGGAGATCTTCTCAAAGCCCTCATGTTCCTTTCGAACTTGAACGGTTTTAACTCTTTCCCCTCACCACCGGATCAAGGGTCTACTAAACGGAAAGGTTCTTCCAAGGTGTGGAAAGAAAAGGGCTCCAAGTGATTCTGTCACTTTTTCTCTCTCCTTCTTGTTTTTGTTTTTGCATTACTTGTGTGTTTTGCTTTCATGTTTTGAGTCAGTCTAGTTTTATGCATTGCTTTGTTTAACATGTTTTTGTTTGTTTACTTTCAGTTTTGTTTAATTTTGTTTTTCATATAAAAATAAAAAAAATTGAAAAATCAGAAAAATATAAAAACATTGTGTGTTTGTGTACATTGGTACTTGTGTACCTTGGATGGCCATTGAAACAAAGTTTTCTAAATTTTGTATCTTTTGTAGCTTAGATGAGCATCTCTATGCACAACTAAGCAAGTGAGCTTTGTGGCTCGTGTTCGTGATGAGTAAGATTAAGTAATCTCTTGTACTTAACACTCATATCACTCTTTTTGACGGGAAGGACTAGAAAATCCTAAGAGAAAGGCATAAATAACCATCTCACCACTGTTGCCCACCAATCATGAAATGACATTTGTATGCTTCGGCATAACAAAAGTGGAATGTCAAATGCTTAACATCATTGGGTATTTCTTCTCTCTCTTATATGCCCATGCATGATTTGCTCAAAAGAAAAAAATATGCAAAGAAAAATAAAAGCAAAAAGATCAAAATGCTTTATATATGATTGCAAGTGTGTATTCTAGGAGATGTGGGAGTTATAGGATGTACCTCGAAGGTGATAGTCCCCATCAAACAGTTATGATTGTGTGTGAGTTAAAGTGATTTTCTCATATCTCAAATCGTCATAATATATAGACACTTATGTAATCTTGCGATGTTTTTCACACACAGCACGAAAAAATCTTTGCTACTTTTGATACATGTGCAAGTACAATGTGATTTGGTCATCACAAGGAATACATGTGTTAATGTATGCTCACTAAACTGTCTTAACTTGTTTTTGAAATATAAAATTGGTTAGATTGTTTAGTGTGTGTGTGTGTGTGTATGTTTTAGGATCTATGTGCTTAACATTTTTCTTGATTGAGAGATGATTTTGAGAGCTTAAAAAGGTATTTAGATCGTTGGTTGTATAGCATGCTTAATTGCATTCATATCTGTGTTTTTCTATTCTTGAAAAACTGTTTTTAAGCCATCTCGATAGTTGCTTGACAGTTGGGCTATCTATCGAGCTCTTCAACTTCTTTTTATCGCATTTTCGATAGCTTCTCGATAGCTGCTTGATCCATTGAGATACCTTCTGTTTGCTCGATAGCTTCTCGACAACTTCCTCGATCCATCGAGCTTCCTTCACTGTGGACACCTCTCGACAGATGCTGGACAGCTCTTCGACAGCTATAACACGCGTTTTTAAATCTCGACACCTCTCAACACATCTCGATCTGTCGAGATTTATGAAGTTTCTATATAAGGCTTCTGCGTGATTTTTCTTCATTTCTCCTCGATCTCTCTCGATTGATTTCAGCCGTTTCACCTCCCAAACACACTCTTCTCTCTCAAAACCTTCAACCCACGTGTTTTTCGTCTTTTTCTTGTCTCAAATCACTTGGTATGATCTCTTTTTCTCGTATTCTTCATACATTTAGGTCTAGGTTTTGGATTTTTGAAAATTTTTGGGGTTTTTTAAAATTGATGAAGTTGTTGTGAAATTTTTAGGATGGGTGTTGCTTAAATGAGTTTAAAACTTCATGCATTGCATCACATTTGCATTATAACAATGTTTCATGCATTTTAGATGTATGTTTACTTTGTTGTTATGTTGTGTGCTGGTAGGTTTGGATTGGGCTAAGCCCATGATGCATTTAAATTTGCATGTCACATGCTCATGCATTTTCATGCATACGTACCTTCAATTCTTTATATTTTGATATATTGTTGTTGGTGCTTTTCTGATTCTCTCTCTCTCTCTCTCTTTCTTGCGTTAGTCTGCTTCTATAGCACCTAAACACAAATCTACTCCGTCCCAGAACCCTCTGCGTTCTAGGGCATCTTCTTCCTCTAACCCTACACCTTCTTCTGTTCGGTTCTGTGATGATGGAGCCCGAAAGGACTTCTCAGAGAACTTTTGTAGATGAGGCATTCATTCAGAATGCCATGTCGCTCTGTCGAACTTTTCCGACACTAACCTACCCACTGTCATTCACAATAAGGGTTGAGAGTCACTTTGTGACATCTCGGTCACTTGTCCCTCCGTGATCATACAGGTGTTTTACTCTAATATGCATGGAATCGATACTTCAGTACCTCATTTCTCCTCTCGCGTTCGAGGTACGCGCATTGTAGTTACTCCGAAGATTGTCTCCGAGGTACTACACATCCCTAAGGTAGCGCATCCTGACTACCCTGGCTGTGAGCGTCTAAGGACAGTGTTTAAAGACGAACTCTCATCTCACTTTTGTGAGGCACCTTCTTCTTGGGGTGACTGTCAAAAGACCCCTTGCTCGGGCTTTGCAAAAGGTCCGAGGTTCCTTAACATGGTGATGACATTCGTTCTTCATCCTTTGTCTCATTATAACTCCATTATAGAGCCTCATGCTCGATTTTTGTTGTCCCTCTTAGAGGATATCTCTAAAAAATGAGAGATTTTCACTACAGAACAAGTCCAATTGGGTATTGGGGTAAGGGTTCAATTGTAGGTTGGTATAAAGTACTGAGATTCCTTTACTTGTAACCGCTTGTTGTGATAATAGTGGAATTTCGGGAGTGGTGACCTTAAAATCACTCGGTGGGGTTTTTGCCGTGTAAGTTTTCCCCATTCGTAAACAAATCACCGTGTCAATTTAATTTCCGCTGCGCTTAGTTTAATTGGTGATTTGTTCGTGCTACCACGCGTTTGCATGTTAATTTGATTAATTAATAAACTTGGTTAATTAACAAATTAATTCATCACAAGGGGTTAATTTGTTTTTGGCCTATCAAGTGGTATCAGAGCAAGCACACTCTGATTAGGTTTTAATCTTTGCTGTGTTGATCTATTGACCCCTGTTTGTCATGGATAGAGGACAGTCATTAATTATACCTCCTTTATGTGATGGCACTAACTATGCATACTGGAAAGTACGCATGAGAGCTTTCTTGCAGCCTTTAGATGAGAAAGTGTGGCAAGCTGTGGAGATAGGTTGGACCAAGCCTACAGAAGCGCCGGCCGATTGGGATGATGCCAAGATCAAGGCGGCAAACTTCAACAGCAGGGCATTGAATGCTTTATTCAGTGCAGTCACTAATGAGGAGTTCAAGAAGATATCCTCCACTGAAATTGCAAAGAAAGCATGGACCATTCTCCAGACAACCTATGGAGGATGATGAGTCGTTTGATGAGTTCTATGCCAAGCTCAAGGACATAGTGAACTCAGCTTTCAATTTTGGGGAAACCATTCCTAAACCCAAGATTGTAAGAAAGGTGCTCAGATCTTTACCTGAGAGATTCCATGCCAAGATTACGGCAATCGAGGAATCAAAGGATATTGACAAGATCCCTTTGACAGAGCTGGTTGTTAATCTGTAGGCCTATGAGCTAGGGTTAACGAGGATTGGTAAGTCGGGTAAGAGCAAGAGCATGGCTTTGAAGGCCAAGAGCAGTGACACTGATGAGTCTTTAGAAGATTAAGATTCCAAGATGAAGTCATACATCACCAGGTAATTCAAGAAATTCATGAAGAATGCAAATGGGAAGGGCTTCGACAAGGACCGTAGGCAATCCAGTTCTTCTCAGTTCAAGAGCCAAGACAAAGGGAAGAAGGATACTAGGGATGGCGGTCAGTACACTGTTCCCTTAGGACCAAAGTGCTTTGGGTGTCAAGGCTTCAGTCATATGAAACAAGAGTGCCCCACATATCTCAATACCATTGGGAAGAGCAAGGCACTTGCTACTACATTGAATGACACTAAGCCTGAAGATGATTCCGACAATGAGGATGACGGAATCCTGAATGCCTTCACTGCCACTGTCAATCCTACTGAGGGGATTGTTGAAGATGTAGATGAAGAAGAGGAATTGGTGGATTCTAAGTTTGAGAAGATGGATGATCAAGATGATATCCATACAACCTATGAGAAACTATACAAGCTTTCTGAGAAGCATGAGAAACTTTATAGGATGGCCACCAAGAAGCTCAGTGATGTGGAACTTGATCGTGAAGAGCTTTCCACAAAGTTTGATGAAGCCAATCAGACTATTGGAGCACTAAGGTTTGAAAATAATTTCTTGGCTAAGAAGACCAAGAAGCTTGAAGCGGAGCTGTTTCAAGTCAGAGCTCAATTGGAGAGGACTTCAAGTGCAAAGCTTGATGAGATGCTCAATCTTCAGAAATCTGCTTCTGATCGAACCTGTTTAGGGTATGGTCTCTCTTCTTCTAATATTGCTTCTACTAGTACTACTGTTTTTGTTCCTCCTAATAATAATGTTGAAATTGAGAACAATGTTGATAAAATTGAACTAGCTAGTGAGAACTTAGACAAAGGTAAATCTATCTTAAGAGCACCCCCTAAGCTTAAGAAGAAGGAAGCTAAAAACCCTAAGGCTAAGAAGGCTAATTCTCAAAAGGCTAAAAAAAGAAGCAGCATCTCTGTCATCACTGTGGAGTTGCCGATCATGCTCGACCAAATTGCTATAAGTGGTTAGCCACTCAACAGAGCAATGGCATGATAGCATCTGGAAGCCAGAATCAGCTTCAATCCTCTCTTGCTCCCCTTGGAGATCTTCTTAAAGCCCTCATGTTCCTCTCGAACTTGAACGGTCTCAATTCTTCCCCCTCACCGCCGGTTCAAAGGTTTGCTAGACGAAAAGGTTCTTCCAAGATGTGGAAGGAAAAAGGGCTCTAAGTGATTCTGTCACTTTTTCTCTCTCCTCTTCTTGTTTTTGTTTGCATTACTTGTGTGTTTTGCTTTACTGTTTTGAGTCAGTCTAGTTTTTATGCTTTGCCTTGTTTAACATGTTTTTATTTGTTTTTAGTTTTGTTTATTTTATTTTTGATATAAAAATTTAAAAAAAAAATTGAAAAATCAAAAAATACAAAACAGTGTGTGTTTTGTGTACATTGGTACTTGTGTACTTTGGATAGCCATTGAAACAAAGTTTTCAAAACTTTGTATCTTTTGTAACTTAGATGAGCATCTCTACGCATAAATAAGCAAGTGAGCTTTGTGGC
>JARYZH020000912.1:0-53070 GCA_030021035.2 Notholithocarpus densiflorus
CCACGCCGTCGCCGTCGCCGTCCCAGCCATCCCACGCCGTCGCCGTCCCAGCCTTCCCACGCCGTTGCCGTCCCTGCCGTCCCACACCGTCGCCGTCCCAGCCGTCCCACGCCATCGCCGTCGCCATCCCAGCTGTCCCACGCCATCGCCGTCGCCGTCCCACGCCGTCTGTCAAGCTCTCATCTCTCATCTCTCAAGCTCTCATCTCTCTCATCAAGCTCTCATCTCTCTCATCAAGCTCTCATCTCCCAGCCCACGCCGTTCCAGCCGATCCACTTCAGGTCAGTGCTCTGTCTTCTTTTGTAGTGAATTTTTGTTGTTGTTTTGGCTTAATTTTTCTGGGTTTAGTGTTATTTTGTGGTGTTATTTTGTGGTGAAATGGTGTTACGGAGACATGTATTTTGTGGTGAAATGATTTTGTGGTGAAATGATGTTTTGGGCGAATGGTGTTATTTTTTTTGCTGTTTTTGCTGGGTATAATCTGAATGGAGCAATGTATTGGGAATTTTCTGTTTGCAGGAATTTGTTGTTTGGTTTATGTGGTCTCTGTAATTTGTGCAGGAAAGTTTATATGTTGTGTTGTTTAATTTGTTGTGTTGCACAAAACCATATAGTTACATTTGGGAATTTCCTGTGTGCAGGGGAAGTTTACATTTGTTGTTATGATATAAATGTGTCTGTAAATGTAAGTTTGTTGTGTAATTTGTCTATGTAATTTGTAATATATGTCTATAAATGTCTTTGTAAAATGTCTATAAATGTCTCTGTAATTTGTTGTGTTGATATAAATGTTAGTTTGGAAATTTTCTGTGTGCAGGGAAGTTTGGGAATTTGTTGTATTGATATATTTTTTCTAATTTTATGGAGTCACGTAGGGACACAGAGTTACGTAGAGACCTAACATTTATCACGGGTATCATGAACGGAGATATAGAAATTGACTCACAATTTTTGGGAACGTCTCAAAATACTCCTGTGTCAGTTTCTGATTCTCCACCTCCACCTCCACCACAAGTTGAAAATGCCTCTTCTACAAAAGGAAAACGGGGCTCTAACTTTAGTGTAGAGGAAGATAAACTCTTAGTGGCAGCATGGCTCAATACTAGTGTTGATGCCATAAACAGTAATGAACAAACACAAAATACTTTTCGTCAAAAAGTTTGGGAATATTTCATGCTGTACAATACATCCGGTACCACACGTACTGTTATTTCCTTGCTAAGTCGTTGGGGAGCGATTAGTGAAAAGACAAATAAGTTTGCTGGGTGTATGGCTCAAGTTAACGCACTTCATCAAAGTGGTATAACTGAAGAAGATAATGTATAAATTATATTGCAATAGTGTTAACATGTCCATTCACCAATAGTTTGAAGATATTAATCATTTTATATTTGTTTTAATTTTTTTTAGATTACCAATGCGAAGGCTTTGTATTTAGAGAAGTACAAGAAACCCTTTCTTCTTGACCATTGTTGGCTCATGTTAAAGGATCAACCAAAGTTTGCCGATCCTAACAATGCTAGATCGAGATCATCCGTGCCTCCAACTTCGGAGTCAATATCTATTAGTGAAGGGGATTGTGGGTCCGGACTTGGTGACACTTCTAATTTTGAGAGACCTATTGGTAGAAAGGCCGAAAAGGTCATCCGAAAGAACAAAACCACCGGAAAAGATGTAGGAGAATATTTGAACAAGAAATTGAAATTGATTGAGGATGTAACTCGATTGGAAGAGGAAAAAATGTCTTTTGAGAAGGAAAAACTTGCGATTGAGAAGGAAAATAGGGAAGAAAAACTTAAGATTGAGAAGGAAAGAATCATGATTGAGAAGAAAAAATTTGAGCGAGAAGAAAAGTTAGAGGACGAGAGAATCATGATGATAGATACAAGTGGCTTAACCGGAACACAAAAAGCATTTTTTGAACAACTCCAAGAGGAAATCATGGCAAGACGAAGTTCACATAATTAATGGGTTTAATTGTATTTTGGATGTAGCTTAGGCTTTTATGTATTTTGTAGTGGCTTATGTCACTTGATGAATTATCTTAAACTAGATGTATGTATTTGTGTTATGACTTGAAGTGCAATCTAACAAAGACTTTGAAGTGCAATCTTTTTTATCTTTTGTTAAGTTTCATTTGGTCTTGTAATAGACATTGATATAATTCTTTGATCCAATGAAATATTATTTGATCCACTATGAGTGTTACAGCCATTATGAGTGCCTATTATATATCTTGCTGTTATATATCTTGCTGTTACAGCCACTATGAGTGTCTTTCATCCAATTGTTGTGGCTTATGTCACTTGATTTTAATCTTGCATCTATAGTAATAATTGATTTCCAATTGTCTTGAAGGTTGCATCCATGAATCACTATTTGTTTCGCAAGTTCCTTCTTGATGACTCAGATGAAGATGAGATAATCGAAGAACTTGTTATGGAAACATCACAACCTAAACGTCGTCGTCGTTCTATCCAACGTAATCATTCGGTAGGACATGAGAGGCTTTTTCTTGATTATTTTGCTCCCACACCAATATATCCACCCGCTTTATTTCGTAGGAGATTTCGGATGAAGCGTTCTCTTTTTCTCCGTATTCAATCTCAGGTAGAAGCTCATGACTCTTACTTTGTCCAAAAAAGAAATAGTGCCAACAAACTTGGTTTATCTTCATTACAAAAGATAACTGCTGCACTTAGAATGCTTGCGTATGGAGTATCGGGTGATTTGATAGATGAATATGTGCGGATTGGAGAAACTACTGCATTAGAAAGTTTGAAAAAATTTGTTACTGCGGTAATTGATGTTTTCTCTGAAGAATACTTGAGAAAGCTAAACAATGAAGACATTGCTAGACTATTAGCTCACGGTGAACGCCGAGGTTTTTCAGGTATGTTAGGTTCAATTGATTGCATGCATTGGAAGTGGAAAAATTGTCCATCTGCATGGAAAGGTCAATATTGTGGTCATATTCGTGAGCCTACTATTATTTTGGAGGCAGTAGCATCATATGATCTTTGGATATGGCATGCATTTTTTGGGTTACTTAGGTCAAATAATGACATTAATGTGTTAGAGCGATCTCATGTATTTAATGAACTTGCTGAAGGACGTGCTCCTACAATACATTACTCAATTAATGGTCATGACTACACTATGGGATATTACCTTGCTGATGGCATATATCCAAAGTGGTCAACATTTGTGAAAACAATCCCAGCTCCACAAGGACAGAAGTATAAATTATTTGCAGCAGCCCAAGAGGCGTATAGGAAGGATGTTGAGCGTGCATTTGGAGTGCTTCAAGCACGTTTCGCAATTGTTCGTGGACCTGCACGATTTTTTCATCTTGAAACACTCAATAAGATCATGAAAGCGTGTATAATTCTCCATAACATGATTGTTGAAGATGAGCGGGATGATAATGAAGTGGTAGACTTGGATTATGAACAAAATGATGGAGTGGATAATCCTCCTCTGCAAATGTTACGTGAACAAAGTGATGAATTTTTGTAATACATTGAGAGGCACGGACGCATTAGAGACCGAGAAATTCATTTTCAACTCCAGTCGGACCTTATTGAACATTTATGGCAATTGCAAGGCGAGTCGTAGGAACTTTCTTTTTTGTATGTTGAGAAGCATGAGTCATAGGAACTTGTGCGAGTGTGTAAGTTTTATTGTAATTTGGTTTGAGTTATGTATGTGAGCAAATCTATGGACTACATTGTTCTTGTTATAATATGTGTTTTATTTTATATGTTTTCTTATAAAGTTCCTGCATTTCATAGTTCACATTGTTCCAAGATTGCTTACGGACAATTATGACGATAATAGGCTATCATGATAATTGAGAAATTATTTTAGTAAAAAAAAAATGTATGAGTATAATTTGGGGTTAAAAAAATCACTTGTTAACACTAGACGATTATTTGCTATCATGTGGCGGCGGCGGCGGAAGAGTCGGTGGCGGCGGCAGTAAAAGAGTCGTCGGCGGCAGTAAAAGTGTCGTCGGCGGCAGTAAAAGTGTCGTCGGCGGTGGCGGCGGCAGCGGCGGCGGTTGCGGTGGCGGTGGCGGTTGAAGGTGGTTGTGATTGTTATTTATTGTATAGGATATATTATTTTATTGTAGTTGATATATTATTTTATTGTAATGGATATATTATTTTATTGTGATATTTATATTATTTTATTGTATTAAAAGCTAAAATAGATCCACTGCTGCAGCATGTATGTAGGTAAAATAGATAAAGTAACTTTTGGTGGAGCTAAAAAGCTAAATTTTTAGCTCCACTGCTGTGAATGCTCTTATAAGGTTTAGTTTGAAACCATATTTAAGTATAGGATTTAAAATATAATTTAACACGGGTCCCCACCACCCAAAAAAAAAAAAAAAAATTATGGTACAAATGTGCAATGATGCAAAGCAGGGGTGTTAATTCGGGTTAGCGTGTTGGGTTCGTGTCGTGTCGAGGTAGGGATATTCGACTAAATGGCTCAACCCTAACCCGACCCATTTAATAATCGTGTCATGATTTTTCAACCCTAACCCGACCTGTTAATAAGGCGGGTTGACCTGACCCAACCCATTTGACACGCTTAATAAACGAGTCGTGTTGGGTTGACACGAATATAACACAACCCATTTCAACCTGCATAATATTAAATATAACATCCATCTAGAAATAATTTTTTTTACATCTCAAAAAGCAGTGCATACACTTCAAGTCTTCAACCCACATTCAAAATAATATAGTTCAACAAAAATATAATATTCATCTAGAAAATAAGTTCTTTACACTCCAAAAGAAGTGTATACACTTCAACCCAAATTCAAAATAACAAAGTTTAACAAAAATAAAATAATATAGTTCAACAAAAATATAATATCCTTGGAACTCGCCAAATGTTAAGTATCAATATAGAAAGAATTTGAGCAAATAGTAGACTAATCCTGACTATGACCACGATTATTATCCATAGATTCTTTGTTGATGTCCAAATTCATAACATTTTCCACAAACTCATCCAATTTCATTTGTGCAAGTTCTATGCCAAAAAAAAAAATATATATATATATATATATATATTAGTAGCTCTAGGGTCTGTAAAGTTTCAATTTTCAATTATATCATCTGTAAATTTTTGTAATTACTCACTTTTCTTTTTAAATTTAAAATATATGTTGGATATAAAAGTATTTGACAAATCTAAAATAAAATAAATATTTATTTGTTATAAGAGTTAAACGGGTTGTGTTAAGTGGGTCATTTCGGGTTGACACAAATAAATTGGCGTGTCAAACGTGTCTATTGTGAGTTACGCGGGTTGACCCGCTTATGACATGTTTCTTATCGTGTCGCTTTCGGGTCGACCCGTTTATGACCCAAACCCATTAAGGTCCAACCCTAACCCGAAAAAACCCGTGTCGGATTCGTGTCGTGTTCGCAGGTTGGGTCGAACATTGACACCCATGCAAAGTACAAAATTCTCTCTTTTTTTAGGTAAAAAATTGTCTCTACCACCATAAGACATCCTCAGTGCTCAATTAAACAAATGTACATATTTTATTACTACTAAACTCAACTCAACAACATTCCATCCAACGTTCTTAAGCTTTATTCCCTTGATTATTCACCTAATCTTCTATACCTACATTTCAGTATTAAACAACTAATTGCATGCGCATAGCTTAACTAGTAAGTTTGAAGCTTAATAATATTGGTAAATATTTTAGGGGCTAATTGATAACCAAACCATAAGCACCTTTACATTAATGTCTTCCAAATCAAGTTCGGTATGCTTGTATTTGCTGCTTCTACTGCTTGTATCAGGCACTAGAACTGCAGTCTCACACTGGATTGTCAAGACTCTTCCTGGCTTCCCTGGTGAATTGCCCTTTAAACTTGAAACTGGGTATGCGCTATTAGTTTATGCAGTTAAGACTATATATCTTAATTTATTTTCTAAAGATTTTATAGAGAACAGGTTAATTGATTGGTGATGGTGTTGATGGGAATTTGTATATAGATACATTAGTGTTGGTGAAGTGGAATTCTTCTACTATTTCGTCGAGTCGGAAGGCAACCCGGGAGCTGATCCTCTCTTGCTCTACTTCAACGGAGGCCCTGGTTGTTCTGCTTTGAATGGATTTTTGTACCAGATTGGTATGACTTTCTTCTTCCTTTTCTCTTTGCATCTAAATAACCATACACTAATTTCATACTTTATTGTAGTGACTACACTGTCTAGTGAGTGAATTTTCAGTAAATTACATGTGCCAAGAATTGAGAAAGATTCTTGAAGAAATCACACGTGATAAGGAATGCATAATAAATAGAATAAATAAATAGCAAAAATAAAAGAACAAAAAAAGACTTTTTTTTTTATAAAAACAAAAATTACTTTTTATTTATTTATTTTATACGAACACAAATTTCTTTAAAGTTGACAAGAATTGCATATCAGGAAATATCGAGTTCTTATGAAGAAACATATATATTATTAAAGATTATAAAATAATGTGAAATAAATTAGTGAAATTATCTTTGAATTTCTTGGAATTTTTGATAATTTAACCTCCATCATAGCCCAAGCTTCAAACCACAACTACAAACACAGAAAACCCAAACACACCAACACAAAATCTTCAGATCGGTGATCCAAAATTGCCAACCCGAACCCACAAGCACAGAAAACCCAAACCCAAACCCAAACCCAGGAATCCTTAGATCGAAGACCAAAATCACGAAAAATGAGGAGTGGGTTTCTGTTTCTGGGTATATATTTATGCGTGGATGAACATGGTGAGTGGGTCTGAAGAAGAAAAGAAAGAAAGACAAATCCAGGAAGAAGAGGAGAAAAAAAAAACCCGTTGGTGGTTGAGTGGGCCTGATGAAGAAAGAAAGAAAAAAAAAGAAAGAATGAAGATGAAGAAGAAGAAAAAAAAGGCTGTTGGTGGGTATGAAGAAGAAAGAAAGAAGAAGTAGAGAAAAAGCAAAAAAAAGAAAAAGAAAAAAGAAAAAGAAAAAAAAAGGAAGCCGGTGGAACTCTGTGGAAGAAGGAAGAAAGAAAGAAAAAGAAAAAGAAAAAAAAAAGTAGCATGGCACTGTATTTTGACAGTGACAAGTCAAGATAATGGGTCCCACAAATTTTATTTTTTTACCATTTTGCTATTATTACTCATAATCCATAATATGAAAATACCAATATTGTGTTTTTAGTTTCCATTATCTAAACTCAAAATTTTGAGTAATTGAGTAATGGAAACAAACATCCAAAACCAAGTCAAACACTACATTATTTGTGGGATCTACGAATTTTGGATGACGGATTATGAAAATTGAGTGATATCACTTCATTTTTGAACTATCCAAACAAGTTCTTAGTTTCTTAGAGTAAATTATATTAATAATTTTAATATACTTATAATGAGTCAGGTGATAAAATAGCTTAAAATACATACTTTAAGACACCTAGTGCAACTAACTTATAAGACCCAAAATTAATTTATTATTAAAACAAAAATTTATTGTAGGTTATTGAAATTATAAAAATATATATAATGAAACCTTTTTAGAAATTCTTGGGATTTGGCGATAGAATTCCCTTATAGCAACCATGGCAACTGTTGTTGTTGTTTTTATTATTATTATTTTTTTCAGAGAAGATGGCAACTGTGAATGTACTTAGAGCAAGGAAGTTAATACCGTCCCAGCCAATATGATCAGTATTTTTTCTACTGGAGCTTAAAACAGTATAGAAACACATGAGTTTTGTTCCGGTTCAAATAGCGGTCATACCGGGTTGTTCTGGCTATACCAGAAGAAATATCATATTTCGGCCGAAAAAATCATACCAGACCGAAATAAATCAAGATTTTTAGATTAAAAAAGAAATAGAAATTTCAGATCTAATGAAAAAGATAATGTCTCTCACTCTACTACCACTGTCATTGTCAGAATGTCCGATCTTTTCTAGAAATTATAGAGTCTTTTAGTGGACCATGTCATTTGTTCACTATTCCATAAAAAAACTTCCATTTGTTTAAAATTCTTGAGTCAGAAATTAATTTCTGTTTAAAAAAATTTTCTAACTAACAATTTTAAACAAGTAAATTTTTTTTAATAAAATGGTAGATCACATCACTTATCAACGGTATGAATCTTATAATTTCTGGATCTCCTCCCTCTTATCCTTCGTTAAGACCTAGAAGGCCAGAAACCTCTTTCCTTAATTTGGTTCAAGTTTGGCTTTAAGTTTCTTTTGGTTTTGTCCTCTATGCATCACCCAACGTTACTTCTTCCAAAGTTTCAAGTTCCAACTTCAGATTTTGAATAAAATAATTTTATATTTTGCTTTATTGTTTTGTGTGTCTGACACCCACTAATGTGAAGATCGATTCAAACTTCACCTTTTTAAAAAAAAAACTTTTTTAAATTTTTTTTTTTTTTAACTTCAACTATGGTACACGTACTACATAGTACACCAAAATAATATTAATGTCTAACGGATTTATAATTTTAATAATAATAATAATAATAAATAAAATCTACTACCATGTGTCATCTAAAAAAGTTTGTATTATTTTTTTTTTATAAAACGGTCAGAAGTTTGTATTATTAATATAAATGTATAATGAATTTAAAAAAATTAACTTTTTAACTAAAACTTAAGAATAAATTTTTTTTTATAAATTTATAAATATATTTAATAAATTTTTTGGGTTTTGACTTTTACCAACATGTGTGTATATAAATTTATATAATTAGAGCAATCACATCAGTGGATGCAAAAGATTCCGTCTATTTTACACAAAAAAATCTACTTTTTCTATTTTGCACAATTAATTTTACAAAACACCCACATCAGTCCATCTATTATACACTATATTTGATATAAATAATATTTTTATATTCTTTTTTAATATTATTTTGCTTAACCGTTTCTTTTTCCAATACTTACTTTTCTTTCTTCTTCTTTCTTTTTCCTTATCTCTGCCGTTTCCTCTTTCTTCTTCTTTCTCTCACGTTCAAAACCCAGAAGCACCAGAGCAAGAACTCCATCAACACCACAGCCATCACAAGCACCACAATGCCTCTCCAATCCACCGATCTCCGTCAACCTAGAAGTACCATCACAAGCACTCCATCAACACCGATCTCCGTCAACCCACAAAACTTATCTCCATCAACACCGATCTCCGTCAACCCATCACAAACACTCCATCAACACCAATCTCCATTAAAATTGATCTCCGTCAACCATCACCGATCTCCGTCAACCCATCACCGATCTCCATCAACATCGATCCACATCACCGATCCAAATCGCCTCTCCAATCCACGATCCACAATCACCGATCACCAATCCAACGATTTTGTTCTAGTGGTTGATTTTGTGGTTGATTTTTGATGTTTGTAGTTGATTTTTGATTTTGTTTCTGTGGGAGTGTGTGTATCAGAGGAAGAAAGAACATGATGATGGAGGGTTAGTTTTGCAGATGGAGAAGAGAGAGAAAAAAGAGGAGTGAATAAGAAATTATTAAAATATTATATACACATGCTACAGTAACCGTGTATATATGCACGGTTACTGTAGCTAGTGGATAAATATACAAGATTATACGGGATTTTAGAAGCACTGATGTTGAGCAATTTTGAGACAAAATGTGTAAAAGTGGTGTCTTTTTCTATTATACAAGATTTTCCATCCACTTATGTGGATGCTCTTAGCGATAATCCTGAAACGGTACACCGGTATTAGTTGGTATTGAAATATTTCCTTTTCCTAATTAAACTTAAACGGTTTCTGGAATGGTATTAACACCTTTGACTTGGAGTGCCCACCTCTCATGACATAAGGAGAAATAAAAATGGGGGGAGGGAGGGGAATAATAAAAATTGAAAAAAAAAATTTCTATTTATCAAAACCATGTTTAAGATAGAATTTTTATTATATTGTATATAATAAAAATATGATTTACTCATGAACTTATATAATATTTAATTTTATTCAAATTTTTTTGGTGATAAATGATAATAACTAAATGATTAATAGGTTATAGGTCTTTAAATTTTTTTTTTTTTAAGAGAGTTATATGGTGTCCGCTTCTGATGATGGTCCTTTATCATCATACGAAGACACTAATCAGTTATTGGTATGGGTGGAAGTTGAACCCCAGATCTCTTATTCAAGATAAAAAAACTTTACTAGTTGAGCTAACTGAAACCCATGAATAGATCTTTAACTTCATATCTCATTTAATGACTTTTGGCGTCCCGATAAATTGTGGTGTTCTGTCACCCCATTTAGATGTTGCCAAAAATTTTCAAAGTTATTTTATATAACCCTTGAGCTGGGTTAAGACACCTTAAATCACATTTCTTTTCTCAAGTAACATGCGCGATCTTTTGTTTTGAAAGTAATAAAATACTGTTTGCCATAATCAAATGGAGGAATAAGCATTAGTATCAAATTGCTGCCAAGCCCTAGAAGGCAAAACAAGTTGACAAAGTTTAACAAACTTTGACAAAGGATTGAGCAATACCTCTCTTTCTTCAAAAAGGCATATTCTATTAATTTTTAACATACTTCAGATTTTCAATTCCGACCAACAAAAGAGAGCTTTCATGACACTATAAGCAGGAATAGGTGCCGTTTGGATTCAGCGTTTTCTGCTGAATCCTGCGTCCCGTTTTCAGGTTTTTTTTATTTTTTATTTTATTTTATTTTTTTTCAGCGTATGAACAGTAAAATCACATGATTTTACTGTTTAAGAGACAAAAATCACTGTAGCAAGACTGTTCATGCACTTAGCAGCACTGTTCATGCATTTAAAAATATTAAAAATGGGTCCCACGGTACTATTCACACATTTAAAAATTATTTTACTACAGTGTTTTCAGTTTTCAATTTTCAGTTTTAGCAGCAATAAGTTCAATCCAAACGGACCCATAAAATATTAAAACTTGTATACAAAAGTTACAAAAAAAAAATTTTAAAAAATTTTTTTTTTGTTAGAATTTTATCTAAATGCAAATTTTCTATTTTTTTCCCCCAATTTTATCGTTTATTTTCAATGATATTCTAGAAAATTTTCATTTAAACTTCCATGTTCACTCGTAGGCCCATTAAAATTCAATATCACTGATTACACTGGGGGCTTACCAACACTGATATATGAACCAAACACATGGACAAAGGTACACAGTTTAGTACTTCTGCGATTTCTCATTAATTTCCATTATTCTAGACACATTTTCCTTCGAATTTTGCTTAAAGTGATAATCATAATGCTTTTGCAGACAGCCAATGTGTTATTTTTAGATGCGCCTGTGGGTGCTGGCTTCTCCTATGCAACAATCTCGGAAGCTTGGAGCGCGTCTGACACAAAAGTAGCTGCACAAGCCTATGAGTTTCTGAGAAATGTGAGTGTAATTGATGGTGATAGCCAATTAAAATGCCTAATTGTTACATTTAATTAGATATAATGGCTTTATTAGCACCATTGTTAAATGATCATGGAGAGAGGGATGGGGTGTAGCCAACGATAATGCCTTGAACACAATTTAGTCTATCTCAAACTCTTTTAGAGTTCACTCCTTCTCTCATGTAAGAAGACAAAGTAATTCTATAGCTCATGCTTTAGTTAGGAAAGTTGGATTTTCTTTCTCTTTAATTGTTTGGATGAAGTATGTTCCTCTAGAATTTTCTTCCCTTGTAATTACTGATTTTCTAGTGTGATTCTTAATAACATCAGGGTGGATTCTCAAAAAAAAAAAAAAAAAAAAAAAAAAAAAAAAAAAAAAAAAATCTAAATATTGTTCGACTCTTGTATGATGACACTCTTGCTCTTCCACCTAAACCATTTAATTGGAGTAATTTTTATTTTACCTTATAAAGTTTCAAAATTTTGGTCTACTCCCATAACGTTAGGTATTGTTTGGATTTATTTGCTTCTGTCAATGCACCGTGCCTAACTGTCCATTATAGTTCAAAATTAATCAAAATAGCCCCAAACATAAAGGGTGCAAAACCAAATCAATTACAAACATAGAAGGTGTCATTGGGGTGCCAATTTGGCATTTAATGAAAGGCCATACATAGTGTATTGATGGAAGGGAGCAACTCCAAACAATACCTAACTTTAGGAGAGTGGATCAAAATTTTGAAAATTCAAGGGGCGAAATTGAAATTATTACAAAGTTTAGGAGTATAATTTGCAATTTAGTAAAACTATTAAGTTTTGTGCAAGGGATTTGAGATGAATTTAACAAGAATTTGATTTGAAAATTGAAGTGTTATATAGTTTTTTAATATTGAGTCAATGCTAATGCTCATGGGAGCAAAGATGGAGGCAGGACTTCAAGTTAGGAGGGTAGAAGTATAAACAAAAAAAAAAAAAAAAAAAAGTAAAAAAGCAAATTATTGTTTCTTAATACATTACAATAAAATCATTTATGAAAAAGGAAACTCGGTGTGTGTCTTTGATGCTTGTGTTTGCTATTGGGTAAGAGCAAAATTATTTTGTTTAAAATTTTTTAAAAGGTCAAGTTGTTTGTTTTGGATAAAATTTGTTGATTGAGTTTAACTTTTTTAGCTTTACTATTGGTAATTTTTGTTATTAAGCTAATTTTTTTAGACTTGTTAATTTTATTTAAAATTTTAGATCTATAATATTATTATATTTTTTATGGCCTTTAGAATTAAGGGGAGACCAAGTGTAATTTTTTAAAACCAAATTGCTAAAATTAGTTCCATGGAAGAACATCATATTTTTATTAACTCGTGATATGTTTATTCGTGACACAGTGGTTGATTGAACACTCAGATTTCGTGAACAATCCAGTCTATCTTGGGAGCGACTCATATCAAGGAGTGGTCACTCCAATTCTAGCCCAAGATATTATAAATGGTAACTTATATTGATCACAAGCATCTAATAGAGCAGCTCATTGAATCAAGTCTCTGGTATACTCAATATTAATCCCAATCTTCAAACTTGATTCTTTTTTATTGAGTTGCAGGCAATGAAGCAGGAATTGAGCCTCAAGTGAATATCAAAGTACACAATCAAATTATTAGACTTGAATTTCTCTCTCTCTCTCTCTTTTAAAAAAAAATATATATAAATCCTTTTCACTTGGTATTTCGATGAATATTAGAATATAATGTTCTTCAAAATAATGCAAGGGACTCTCGCTTGGATGCCCACATACAAATACAGATCTCGAAGATAACACAAGAGTAGTATTTGCGCACCGAATGGCTCTAATATCAGATGCAATGTATAAGGTAGTTAAGACAAGGTTCTTGTTGTTTTTTTTTTTTTTGATAACAAGTTAAGACAAGTTTTGATAACTAAAACTAGCTAATTGGGTTTCATTTGCGTTTCACATTTTGGCTATCATCTTCATAGTTGTTCTTGTTAAGTGCTATTTCAGTCAGCCAAAACTAGTTGCAATGGGAATTACATCGATTCAACAAATGCAAACTGCACCGAGGCAGTTGCATCAATATCCCAGGTTGGATAGAGTATCACTTATGTTTATTATAACATCATAGATTTTGGTCGATTATATGGGCACCAAGAATGAGTGATCGTTAATCTGAATATTTAGTGCATAGAGCTAGTAAATGAAGCAGATATCTTGGGTCCCAATTGTGGGTTCATATCACCAAAACCAAAAGAAGGTGCTCAAGGATTTCTTAATGAAAACTCAAGAAATTTCATCCTACCATGGTCTAGGAATGGAGACTTTAGTTGCAAAGTAAAATTCTCTCTCTCACATTCTTGCACTTTTTTTTTCTCTGTGGATAAAGCAACATTCTTGCACTTGTTATAACTTATAAATGCTCATTCATCCACTGGTTATAAATGTAAGACTGTACAATAGTGGAACTAATTTTATTCATTTATTTATTTGTCACTTTATTTTTGCAGAATTTTGATTATATTCTCTTTGATATATGGATAAATTATGAAAGTGTCCAAGATGCTCTTCATGTTCGACCGGTAAGTAACTGTTGATAGTACAGTACAATGACAAACAACAAGTTTGAGGACACAAATCTTTTCTTTTACAAATTAAACATTCACATCAACAATTAAAAAAGAAATTGTGAATATTTTAAGTATACTATCAATGAAAAGCAAATGGTTGCTAACTAAGTAATTCTTGATAGTTCAATACAAAGACTAACAAGAAGTTTAAGGACAAATTCTCTTTTACAAAATAACATTCCCATCAACAATTAAAAAAGAAATTGTGAATATTTTAAGTACTATCAATGAAAAGCTGATGGGCGCTAAGCTGCTTGTATTGTGAGTTATCTCTACAGGGAACAGTCAAAGAAGTCTTTAGATGCAACATCACCTTGACTTCGGAGTACTCCTACAATGTCAAAGATGCAATTCCCTATCATAAAAATCTGACAAATTCAGGCTTGCAAATCCTGGTTTTCAGGTTCCAATCTACAAGATCACTACACTAAGTATTTATTTGTATTAATTATTACTTATGCTATTACAAATATAAAACCAAACTGAAATATAAGAATTAGTTACATAATTAAATTACAGCAATTTAAATTGTATGTGCCAGATAATTAATAATTTTATTCATATCTACAATTTTACTCTTGCAGTGGCGATCATGACATGTCTGTCACACATATTGCCGTTGAACAATGGATAAATTCTCTAGATTATTTGACGATTGATACTGAATGGAGACCATGGTTTGTTGATGGTCAGGTTGCAGGGTGAGTTTATAAGATATGATATCGGACATAAGCATTTTGTTTCCTTCCATTTTCTTTTTCCCACTTAAAACTAATGGCCTGTTTGGATGGAGGGGGGAAGGAGGAGGAGTGAAGGGGAGTAGAGTAGTGTTGGCTAAAAATAAGCTAATTTTGTGTTAAATTTACTCTACTCTACTCTACTCCCCCTCCTTCTCTCTCAATCCAAACGGATCATAAAGCTTTATTGTTATTGTTGTTTTCTTATTGTTAATAATGTGTATATTATTCTCTAGGTACACAAGGAAATATACAAATAGCAGATATCGTTTGACATATGCAACTATAAAGGCAAGAAAAAGAACCTTAATTTTTTACTTCATTAAAAATTTTTCATTTATTTGTGCAAGCAATTAATTAAAATAAAATAAAATAACATTAATTCTTTTAAATTTGTGTAGGGAGCTGGACACTCTCCAACAGAGTACAAACGCAAGGAATGTTATGACATGTTCCATAGATGGATTCACTACTATCCTCTCTAGTTCTTTCCTTCAATTATTTCTTTTGGAGGAATGTTAAAGCATATTTTATTCCTAGTAAAGTGTTAGGGTTTTAGGTCCCAGATGTCATAAGGTTAATCAACTTGCAACCACGGACTCAACCCTAAATCTATTGCTACCTTATGTAGTATTTTCTGGTGTGACTGCACGAAGTTCTGAATCCATGGACTCTTCTATTATGGGTTGTTGCACACAAACTCCCATGTTCGTGACTTCAAAATTTCTACTAAAATATTTGATCAGCAACTATGGTTAACTGATTGCAACAACTTTACTAATTAATTGGATCCAATGTTTGCATGTAGTCTCTAGTTGTAGCTTTAAAAGGGTTTGGAAAAACTCCAAACTTGTGTACATAACACTACCCTCTTGTGTCTTAAAGAATGTGCTCTAGGTTTTGTATTCATATGTACATAAGATCCATCAAAATCCTAGATGAAACGGTTGAAAAAAGAAGTTGAAATTTCATCCTGCCCAAGTCTTGATCAGTCGAGACATGCAATTCAACTAATTGAAGTAAGTGACTTTCAACCTTTCAAGCCTGTAGTTGAAATGCAGTATTCTAGCATTCTATTTTTTTGCATTCTTGAGTCTTCAGCTGTTCTAAACTTGATTTGTCTTGTTCCAAGGTTTAATTCCACACTAATCAACTAGACAAACTATGTTATAAAATGTTATATTTGTTCATGGTTGTCAATCTAAAAATATAGACTCTACAATAAGGATTATCATTCCTTTCGTAATCTTCATTTAATGTACCAAGTGTGCCTTAAATTATTTCAATCCGAATTCATATAGCAACTCATTGCAATGATGTTAATCCATGTTGTAGTCTTGGTCTCCAACATTTAAATATGTAATTCAAGACTAAACAATAATGAAAGATAAATATTTTTTTTTAGTTTTTGATTCATACAAAATTCATTCTTTATGTTGCTCTATATTAATTAATTAATTCCAGTTCAATAGTATATCCCTCGATTCAAAATTATATATGCTATTTATAAGAAGATCCCTCTCTTTAAATTGGATTTTTTTGTGGTTTAGAAATACTCCTAAATTTTACGTTTAACGGGAAAAAAACTTGAGGATAATCTGATAAAAATATATCTTCACATCCACTTAAAATATCTATAAAATAGGACACTCTCCTACTAATCCGTATCTTCAAAATAAACTTATCCAAAATTAAAAAAAAAAAAAAAAATTTATGCCACTAGACCAAAAAAAAAAAAAAAAACCTCATCACACACAAAAAGTGCGTGTGATGAGGCTAGTTTTATATAAGTATATATAATGTCCATCAGAAGTTTTTAAATTGTCAATATAAACACCCAATCAAATCCAAAACGTCCAAAATTTAAATTAATATGATTTTGTAAGTTTTTTTTTTTTTTTGGAGAAACAAGATTTTGTAAGTTTGGTGTTCAAATTTGAAACTAGAGAAATTATAAGGTTTAATTTAAAACATTTAAAGATATATGGTTTAATTTAATTTGAAACTATCTTTTTAAATAAAGGGTTTAAAATATAATTTACCCCCCCCCCCCCCCCCCAAAAAAAAAAAATCTATGGTTCAATGATGCAAAGAAAATTTTCTAGGTGCGCACGTTTCAACAACAGTTCAACCAACGTTCATGAGCTAGACTCCCTGGTCATTCACCTGACCTCCCATACCTATAATTTAGTTCAAACTTCAAACAACTAACACGATAACTTCACTAATAGTAAGTTTGAAGCCTAGTTATTGTACATAATATTTTGGAGGCTAATAGCCTAATAACCAAACCACATGCATGCACCTTGACAATGTCTTCGGAAGCAAGTTCAGTATGCTTGCATTTGCTGTTTCTACTGCTTGTATCTGGTACTGCAGTCTCACACTGGATTGTCAAGACTCTTCCTGGCTTCCCTGATTATTTGCCCTTTAAACTTGAAACTGGGTATGCATTACTTTCTTTTATTTGCACTGAATGATTTCTACTTACACCAAAACTGGGTTTGGGTTAACTGATTGGGATGATGTTGATGGGAATTTGTATATAGATACATTAGTGTTGGTGAAGTGGAATTCTTCTACTATTTCGTTGAGTCGGAAGGGTACCCGGGAGCTGACCCTCTCTTGCTCTACATCAATGGAGGCCCTGGTTGTTCTGCATTGAATTAATGGATTCTTGTACCAGATTGGTATGACTTTCTTCTTCCTCTTCTCTTTGAGTCTAATTAACCCCACACTAATAACTGATTTTGAAAAGTTTCGTGTAGTGTGCATTTGGAAATTTGTTGTAGCGGTAACATTTGTTCTTTTGATTGGTCTTGACACTATCTTTGGGCGCATTTGGCACCTATTGACGCATTTGGAAGTAGCTTGGAGAGATATGCACTTTGTTAATTTGTTTTGCCTCTAATTTGGGTCTTGCAATTGATGCATTTGTGGATTAGGATAAATCTTGTCATGGTGGAAAATTATAGTTAGTGTGTGGTGTAACCATTGTTTATAAGTCACAGTTCATTCATATGCAAACCATTGGACTACACATATCTTGTTGGTCAGGAATGAAAAATTAATAATTTTTTTTTGAAGGGGAAAAATTAATAAATAAACACTAATTTAAGTACCAAATATATTAAAAAAATTAAATGACATGGCACGGTTTGACCACGATTGAACCTCGGCCCGACTTTAAAAATCTTAAACCTCTCCCTTTTCCATTTCACTGAACGGTCCGAATTTGAAAACTATGAATGTAACTGACTTTGTTTAGAATTACATTAGGTATAATACAAACCCAACTCTTACAAATTTTACTACAAAATAACTCTACATTGATGTGACAATGTATATAATTAGCACTATTATAAGAATAAATAAATAAAATTTTAAATTACCTCTATGCCATTTGTGACATAAAATATGTATGAGGCTTATATGGGAAAATCCGTCATACTCTTAGGCCTTAGCATCACTCAAATATGTTTAAGTTAAAAGACATGGGTCTGTTTAGATATCGCTTATTTTGCTGGAAACTAAAAATAATAAAAAATTTACTGTTCACTCTTTTTTTACTGTTCATATGCCTTGGTGAACTAGGCGTTGGTCTTGAAAAAAAAAAAAAAAAAAAAAAAAAAAGAAAGAAGAAGAAGAAAAGAAAGAAAGAAAGAAGAAGAAGAAGAAGAAGAAGAAGGAAAGAAATGTAGACGCACACGTAAGAAGTGCAAAACATACTTTTTGTTTGGATGTAGGCCCATTAAAGTACGTAGACTCAAACTTGATGACTTTAACGCAAACGTGATGATTTTTGTTTGCTGTACAACGCAAACGTACTTTACGTCTGCGTCTACGTACATTAAAGTCATCAACGTTAATCTCTGACTTTAATGTTCGCCTGTAGGCCCATTAAAATTCAATATCTCTGACTACATTGGGGGCTTACCGACACTGCTACACGAACCAAACACATGGACAAAGGTACCAAGTGTTGTACTTGTACGGCAATTTTTCATTCATTTCCATTATTTACATTTTACTTTCTTTCCACTTTTTTTTTTTCCTAGAAAAATGCGGGGCTTGCAATATATTACTTACATAATTGGGTATCAACTCGTCTAGGAGTGGCGGGTGGTTTATTTTCTTTCCACTTTTGCCTTATCGTACTTTTTTTCTTTATTGATAAGTGTAATTGATGATGATGATGATGATGATAATATATATATAAAGTCAATTAAAATGCTTATTGGTAATTTTAAATTGGATCTAATTGCTTTGTTAGCTCCATCACCTAAAGCATGAGTTTGGGTTTCAAACTTTCAATTACAGCGAAGCTCTCTGCTTTAAAGCCTTAAATTTATTCACTGCGGGTCCCGCGTTGGTTCCACAGCAAAGAATCTCCTTTGTAGTGAAAGTAGATTTCACCATCTTTGAAAATTGAAAATTCATTAAGTAGTCTACAATGAGTAATCAACCACCAGAAATATGACATTTGCCCTACAGCATTTATGGCTCTAGACTAACCTCTCAATTAAAGCACGCTTCTCAGGGGCTAAGTTAGTTCGTCACTCTACGGGTCCGTCCATGTATGAGGTTGCTGGACCCATGGAGTGAGGGGGCAACTGAAGAGGACAAAAATTGAGGTTGACGGACCGGTTTAAATAAACTTAATGATACTAAATTAATGAGTTGTCAAAATAAGACGACGACGTGAGGTATTGGACAGAGAGATCACATGACGAATGGTCCCCTATAGTAGACGGATGGTCCTCCTATATGGACTAATTCTAGGTACGTGGGCCCGAGGCTGGCAGATACCGAGGCCACATGGCACCCACATGGCTTAAGTAAACTCTAAGGAATCCTAAATGGAAATATCTTGCGCCCTACGATAGCCCTTAGTCAATGGAGTCCCTATATGGGAAAAATCCTGCAAAATACGTACATTAATGAGGATCTTTTCCAGAAGGAAAGATCTTTCTGCCCAAGAAACAAAAGTCGGTTCTATACTACTATAAATACCCTAAGCCCTCAAAAACAAGGTACGCATAATTTATTCCAGTTCTGGCACTTTAGAGTTGTGAAAGTCCTATAACTTAACTTTCGGAGGGTCTTTGGCCGGTATCACACCGGTACTCTCTTAAGGTCTTATTTTTCTATGTTGTGCAGGTGTTGTCTTTAGCACGTGAGGACTGTGTGGTTTATTGACGATTTTCGGCATCATCAAAACCCAATTCCTTGTTATTGATTTGCAGGCAACGAAGCAGGAATTGAGCCTAATGTGAACCTCAAAGTACACAATCTATTTATAGGACTTGAATTGCCTTCTTTTTTTCCTCTTTTTTTAAATCGTTTTTCATTTTTTATTTTAATGAACATTAGAGTAAAATGTTCTGTAAAATATTGCAAGGGAATCGTGCTTAATTAGTTGCCCACATACAAATATGGATCTCGAAGAAAGCACAAGAGTAATATTTTCCCACAGAATGGGTCTAATATCGGATGCAATGTATGAGGTAGTTAAAACAGGTTAACTAAATTAAGCCTTAATTCTAACTACTAGAGTTTCATTTACGTTACACATTTTGGTTCAAAACCTATCGTCTTCATAGTTGTTCTTGTTAAATGCTAAAGAAAAAAAAAATCCAAAAATATGATGTCATTACAAACACAGATTTTCAAAAATATGATTGTTCAATTAAAAATTTTCTCATTAAAAAAAGTTGGGTTTTAAAAAATATGCTCGTTACGTTCAAATAATCAAATGAAAATACCTTCGGAAACAAAGAATAAAGAAAGAATAAAAAAGAATATCTATATGAAGTTGTAATATAATAGAACATTTGATATTGAGTGTATTATAAAGTGAGTTGTTAAAATAGATAAATAATATTTTGAGATGCTAAATGCTATAATTTATAGAATTCTTGATGTGAATGCTTTTATTTGTTTTCTTCTATCCAGTGTAGTTCTGAACTGAGCATGGTGCTTTATAAGGTGTGTTATAATGTCAAACAAATGTACGTAAAGTCAATACACAATTCAGTTCATCATGTTAGTTAACCCCATTGATTGTTAAACTTAAAAAGAAAAGTATAAAAGTTGGAGGATAGGATACAGTTTTTGAAAGAAGAATTCCTTCTATAAACATCCAAAAAGTTCTTCATTAATAGATTCTCATAAAAAAAGGTTTTCATGAATATGGATCTATCTAAAACCAACAATTGATTCATAAAGGTTTTCTAATAAGCAGAAGATTTTCAATATGAGTTATATAGCATCACGTAATAGCTGGCCGTCATGTTCATACATTTGGACCAAACATCCTAGGACCCAAATTTATATTTCTAGTTTTTCAAAATGAACTTGTCTAATCAACATGGTTTTCTTTCTTATCAAAAAATAAAAAATTAAACAAAAATTAAACAAAGTTTTCTTAAAAACAAATCCCCAATGCATTATACTTCGAAGTTCACATTCTAATATATATCCCTTACATTTACATCAAGCCAACAAAATAGAAATTACAAGCTAAACAAATCTAAAATTCAACAGGATAAGACCATCACAGCTGCAAGGGACAAAATGGTCTTTTGCCCTTTTCGGGCAAATTAAATAGCCTTATGTTCCCCTTCTCAAACTAATTAAGGAAATGCTCCTCTTTTGAAACTCGATTTACTTAAAATCGAGTTAATCTCTATAGTGACGTTTTTAAGAACCTATAATGACGTTTTTAAGGACCTATAGTTGCATTTTTTAACTTGACTTCCATGAAATCGAGTTATAGGTAAAAAAATTGCCTATAACTCGATTTCATTGAAGTCGAGTTAAAAAACGTCACTATGGATTCCTTAAAACGCCATTATAGAGCTTCAAATTTTTTTTTTTCTAACTCGATTTATCATAAATCGAGTTTTAAAAGAAGAGCATTTCCCTAATTAGTTTGGGAAAGGAGGTATAAAGCTATTTAATTTGTCCGAAAAGGATAAAAGCCCATTTTGTCCCAGCTGCAAGCCTACAATTCTCCATTGCCACTACTATTTCTGTTCCTCAATAAGCTTCTACTCCTCAAAACCTCATTCACCCAAAACATACTAAGGCCCAAGAAAAGGGTACTGAAAGAAAGACAAAGTAAACAAATAGGTGAGAGAGCATGTTACAGTACTTACGAAGAATATATAAGCTCACTTTCATTTGATTTAGAATACGTATAAAGTAACAGATCATGAACCATGCTCAGCATCAATCATAATAACATAATACAAAGTTAGAAACCAAGTGAATATACTGGACAACCAAATAGAGGTATCATTAAAACTATGAAATAATTTGGTTCAGTTGGAGAGAATCAGAGAAGGAGAACGTGCAAACTCATAGAGATGAGAGGGGGGATTAGTGAGAGCTTGATTTGTGTTGAATGGCTCAAATCAACGTCCCAAAAAAGGTCTTCACATATATGTACATAACCTTTTGTCTTAAACCTTCATTAGAACAATGATTTTTTAACATGAAATTGAAATAGCATCGCGGAGTTCGTACCATTGATATATTGGTAGAAGAGATAGGCAACAAGGTTGAACGATCTTGGTGCTGAAGGCGATAATATCTCATCAAGATGGGCATCATGAGTCCATATAGGCATTCTAGTGCGAATTGCACCGCTTTCCTCGTTTTCTCATAAAACCATCTTCTTAACCAATCAAGTAAAATGAGAAAAGCACACATTAGTACGAACGTGAAAGCAATATAGTCGAACCATGTAAGTGGAGCTGGAAAACCTATAGATGCTATCAACATCACTGCAAGTATGGCTGCGAATTCGCTGATGTGACCGCAAACAAGACCATATATGTTATCAGCTGCAAGGTTGAATTTGGCTTCAGCTATGGAAGACACAAAGAAAACAATCGAGATGTGAATGAAAGCCTTTATGGTACTTGGGTGACTAGCATGAGGATTAGATTCCGTGTTAAGATACTTCAATGGAATAAATGAGACAAATAAAGGGATCACAAATGCAAAGATTTTAAGTCGTGTGTCATGGGGGAGTGGAGAAGGCAATGAGCTTCTCAACTGTTGAGATGGTAGAGATGATATGAACCCATGCGCTGATCTATACAAAAACGAAGACATCCTAAAGGTTGCTAATTAATTAAAAAAAAACAGTATAGAACACTACAATGAAGCTAAATGAAGCTGAACACTGACTTCAGAGACTAAAAGCATATATCTACAATGAACCAAGAGGACTGACTTTAGATTTATATATATCTACAAACTTCTGTATATAACAAGTGTGAATGGGTACAGCAACCATGCATTTAGTTTATTCAAGTGGCATTGTTCCGCTGTCCTTTCTTTTTATTTTTATTTTTATTTTTTGTTGTTAATATAGCCTATTCAACCCTATTAAAACAACAAATTATCACAATATTTTTACAATTGTTAGAAGTGTTAAGTCCCTATAGGTCAAAATAAAATAATAAAAATATCATACTGGGACTAATCACAACTAAAAATAATGATATTGTAGAAAAAGAAATGTTATATCTACAACATTTTTCATAACATTTTTATAACAAATTAGAGTGGTAAATTGTTATTGATTCTAATTTATATATATAGATTATATATATATATATTATATATATATATATATTTATATATGAAGTGTAAATAAGTAAAGTAACCGTGCATTTAGTTTGTTCAAGTGGCATTGTTCCACTGGCCCTTTCTTCTTCTTCTTCTTCTTCTCCCTCTTTTTTTTTGGTTCATATCGCCTGTTGAACTCTATTAAAATAACAACTTTTCACAATATTTTCACAATTGTTAGAGGTGTTGAGTCCTTATAGGTCAAAATAAAATAATAAAAACATCATACTGGAATCAACCATAAGTAAAAATAAAGGTATTGTGGAAAAAAAGGTGCTACATCTACAACATTTTCGCAACATTTTCATAACAAATCGCAGTTGGTAATTGTTACTTGTTCTAATTTAATCTTCTATATATAAAAAGGGTCAATGCTCAAAGCTACAATAGTTTTGGTTTATTCAATCAAAACTGTTTCACTGACTCTCTTTTATTTGTTCTTTTTTATTTATTTATTTTTTGGTGGAAATATCGCCTATTGAACTCACCTTTTATTTTTTTATTTGCAGATGAGCTATTACCCTAAAAGAATAAAATATTATCACAACAAATTGCTACAATATTTTCACAATTATTGAGGTGTTAATTCTTTATAGGATAAAAAAAATAAAAATAAAAATAGCATACTAGAACCATCCACAACTAAAAATAAAGGTATTGTGAAAAAAAAAGTACGACATCCACAACACTATTCACAACACTTTCATAACAAATCATAGGTGGTAAATTGTTATAAGTTCTAATTTAAACTTAACAATGAAAATACTTTTTTGCCTACTAATAACAATCCGTAACAACCTTTTACTTTATGATTTGCTGTGAAAATGTTGTGAACGTAGCATTTCCCTTATGAAAACTAGTTTTTTTTTTTTGGGGAGGAGAAATATCGCCTATTGAACATGCTTTTTATTTTTATTTTTTTTATTTGCATATGAGCTGTTACCCTAAAAGAATAAAATATTATCACAATAAATTACCACAATATTTTCACAATTATTGAGGTATTAATTCTTTATAGGCTATATATATACACACACATATATATATATATAAATATATATATATATATAATATTGTAACCAACCACAATTAAAAATAAAGGTATTGTGACAAAAAAAGTGTGACATCCACAACATTTTTCACAATATTTTCATAACAAATCATAGGTGGTAAATTATTATTGGTTCTAATTTTAACTTACCAATGAAATTACTTTTTTGCCTACCAATAACAACTTGTAACAATCTACTACTTTAGGATTTGTTATGAAAATATTGTGAATATAACATTTCTCTTGTGAAAATATTAAGGCATTTTGTTATCATCATAATATTTTCACAATTACTAAAATGTCAATTTTTTACCGGTCAAAATAAAATATAACAAAATTATAATGGTATTATGAAAATGTTGTACCATTATGTTGTGTTTCTAGAATTTTTTTTTTTTTTTTGGTTTAGTCAACTTTGTTGAACCAAAATTTACTATTTTACATTCAGTTTTCTTGTGTTGACTTTTTGTTTTTTTATTTATTTATTTTTTATATTTACGCACCATTTTAAGTAAAAACACATTGTTTTGCACAACCCAAAAAAAAAAAAAAAACTTAGGATAAAAACACTTTTCATCCTTTATGTTTAGGGTAGTTCACAATTCCTCCTTAAACTTTAAAATCAAGCAATTTTTCCCTTAATATTTTGGAAAAGAGCAAATATGTCATATTATTATTCTCTTAGTTAAACTCTAATCAAAGCTTATGATTCTTAAAATATTACATTGCGTAATGTCTAAAATAATCCCACTAAATTTTAACATTCTAAAAATTTCTTCACGTTTTTTGAGTTTTAAATGGTAGTAATGTTTAGAAAGTTTGAATGGTGATTTAAGGTGTTTAATTTATTACCTAAAGAACATTGATTTTCTATGTTTAAATTTTCGAAACTTATAATTTATCTAATGGGAAATTCGATGATACATGCCTTTTGTTATCTTTTTTTTATTTATTTTTTCTTACCTAAAATGGGTGTTCATTAAAAACTAAGCTAAATATTGCACCTAGACTCATGTAGACTGATAAAGAAGAAAGTATGAATGAAAATTTTTTTCGTTGTGTATGGTTGAAGGTATTTGATGAAAAACTTCAAGGGTTTGGCTTACCTCCAGTCATTTTTTAACTGGAATCTCATTTTATTTTAATAAAAAACTGTCACATAAAATGTGGAGATTAAAACCCACTACCACTTGCTATTATTTATTTAAAATAAAAAGACACCTCCAGTTAAAAAAGTACTAGAAGTAAGCCAAACCCAAATTTCAATTGTAACATATGACATCATTCATTACGAAAATTTAAATATTGTGACAAAATTTTATTTTAACTTTCTCACTCAAGAGCTACCCTACCTAGCATATAAGAAAAAGCGAAGGCTCTTTTTACAGTGATTTTTTTTTTTAAGTAAACAGTAAATACAATGATTTTTTTTAAAGTAAAAAGTAATACTTACGAATATAATAATAGTTTTTTAAACCGGCTTTATAATACATTACATAACTAGAGTACAACTACCAAATGGTCTAATCTTTGTAGTTGTAGATTGAGATTATAAACAGCGAACACTAGACACACACAACCAATGTGGGATAAACATCCTTTTTTTTTTTTTTGAGTAAACAGTAATACTTACGAGAATAATAATAGTGTTTTAAACCGGGTTTATAATACATTACATAACCAGAATATAACTACAAAAAGACCTAACTTTTATAGTTGTAAACTGCGATTATAAACAGCAAACACTAAACACATACAACCGAGGTAAAATAAACATTTTTATTTTTTTTAATAAATAATAATACTTACAAGAATAATAACAGTGTTTTAATTTTATCCTATTATATCTATCACTCTTTGATTTCAGTCCGTTCACGTCATGGATTATGATCACCCGCGTGACACAACACATATGCGTCAGGCCAACATGCTAGCTGCGAAAGCCAAACTTAACATGCTGCCTAACTTAGCATGCTAGCTGCGAAAGCCAGACTTCCAGGGGCGGCGCTAAAGCAAATTCAGGGGTTCATGACTTCAAAATAAAAAGCTATATATAAAATATATATATATATTTATATTTGTTAGCTTAATACTTTAATTTACTTTTAAAAATATTTTTTTTACACATTCTTACTTAAATTTTGCACATCTTTATTACAAGTATTTTCGACTTTAAGAATAAAGAGTAACTTTTTTTTTTTTTGAGAAACCGAATAAAGAGTAAGTGTTTGTGAATTGTAAGTGTAATTTTTTTTAAAATTTATATTATATGTGTGTGAGTGTGTTTAATATTAATTGTGTACATTAATTTTTGTTATAATGTTACGTATTTGTGTAAATTATGATGTGTGTGGATGTTTGTTTGTACAATATAAATATAATATAACTTTATATAATTTAATAATTAAGAAATAGAGTTTTTTTATTTTATTTTTTACAAGTATGTGTATTGTTATCATATTATAATAACTTTTTGTAATAAAGTAGTAAAATTCAAGAAAACAATTGTAAAGTTAATGATTGTTCAAGCATTACCACCGCACACTCTTAGTGCGATGGTCACTCCACAAGTATAAGTGCTTGTGGGGTGTAGGGGACAAGGGCCGGGGTTCAAATCTCCAGGAGGGAGTTTTGCACACATATACACTTAGATTAGGCTGTACAATTTATGTATGAATAAGTGTGATTGTGTGCATTAATAATTAATACGGAGCCAATGAGTTGAAATTAGTCATTTAGTCTAAAATATTTTTATGAAAATAAAGTCAAATAGATAATAACAACTGTATAAAGATAAAAATGTTAGACAAACTTAACAAAATAAAATGATCATAAACTCATAGCTACCCACATTAACAATAGATATTCATAATGAACTATCATGTAACTTTCAAAATTTGAAAACTTGTAGAATAAAATTGTAAAAATTTATATATTATTATTATTATTTTTTCGATAATTCAATATATTCAAATTTTATTTTTATTAAAATTTTATAGTGACCTCCTAAACAAAATTCTTGAAACCAAATTCTTGAAACCGCCACATTGACAAGTACAAATTTTTTTTTTTTTTTTTTTGATTGGAAACAGTTTTCATTCATTCAACTGACAATGGAAGACAACAAAGTCCAAATCCACAGCTACACAGAGCAGAAACCAGAAAACAGCTCCAAACTGATACAAAGAAAACATTATTATCCAGCTGAATAAGGTGTTGCACCATAGGGGCATTGACAAGTACACATTGGTGGCTACCAATGTGTAATTATTAATGTGAACCTGTCCTACCAATGTGTACCAACGTGTGATTGTCCATGTGTACCTGTCAATGTCACCAAACACGTAAGTATTTACTTGGGTACAAAGTAAGTATTTACTTACTTTGTACCGATGTGTTTGGTTACATTGACATGTACTTGGGTACAAAATGTACAGGTACTTTGTGCTAGACTCATATTCTTCTAACACTTTAATTAATTATAAGTTGAGATCACTTATCCAAACCAAATAGGCTAGATAATAAATTTGATATAAACTCAATAATATACTTGTGTTGGATCAAGCTCAAAAGTATGATATTGAGCTTGAGTTTGAGTTTGATATAGAGCTTGAGCTTGGCTTGACAAATAAGCCAAGCCAAGCCAAGCTGAACTCAAACTTTTATACTTTATAACAAGCTCAAGCTTGAACATTATTTGTAGGCTTGTATCAAGTTCAAGCCAAGCTTGAACATTCACTACTCGACAAAGCTCGGCTCATTTACAGCCCTAAATGCAATTGACATGTCTTGTTTCAAATTGGTAATTTAGCATTTATAAGTTTGAGCAGAAGACCATAGATTTGGTGGGAAGAATGAGAGAAGCAACAGAAGAAAAAACCCATTAATGGTTAAAACAGGAGGGAGGGATCAAAGGTCCAAGATCAATGAAAAGTTCAAGAGGCAAACAGAACAACCCATAAAAGCATTCTCAAGTCAAGCCCTGTAAACTTTGGACTATGGCTACACTACTGACAAGAAAAATCTATGAATTGGTTCTATGATAAGGATCAAATTGATCCTTAATCTTTCTTTACTCTTACTCTAGTAGTTTTTCGAGGGAACTAGGCCTCCAATAGTAACTCAAAGAGAACTAATCACTGTATTATTCTTCAATGAATTCCATATTACAATTAGTTTAGTCTTATACTCTACTCACTAACTAACAAAGTAGAACTACTGCTTAACTAATAACAGAGTACAACACATTACAGCTTATTCACTCAACTAACCAAGTACAAGCTTCTAATACATGTCTTAACCAACCAACTAACTAACTCTGTACCAGTATTCATTGCACAAGAATACTACAGTAATGTATTGTACTGGAGCCTTAACATTACCCCCTTCTTTATAGCACCTTGCCCACAAGGTGTGGTTACTGGTGCTGCAAAACATGTAGTAGCTCCCAAGTAGCATCATCTGGTGAAGACCCTTCCCATTGGACAAGAACCTCTGTAGTTTGCTGTTGTGCAGGTGAAGAATCTAATTGATGTGATACAATCTGCAAAAGCAAACGTTTTTGAACTGGTTGTTTAAAGAACTGGTCACCACCTTGTATGACTGAACCTGTGGATTTGACACCCTTCAACCACACATTGTTCCCTTGGTACATGAATCCCATCTCCAAATGTTTGAAATCCCAACTGATGAGACCAAGGGAGCTCAACCATTGAGTGTCCAAAACCACATCACAACCCCCTAAATTTAAAACATGCAGATCCACCAAGAAATCCTCACCTTGCATCTTGATTAACAAGTCTCTACATTCACCCTTTGTTCTAATCAAATCACCATTAGCCACCCTCACCTCCAAAATCCTTGTAGTGTCTACAACCAATTGCAGAGTTCTAACCAAACCGAAATCAAGGAAGTTATGAGAACTACTAGTGTCCAATAATATTACAGCCCAATGTCCTTTAATCTGACCCAAGACCCTCATAGTACCTGGGGAAGGACTGCCTAACAAAGCATACAGAGTGATATCAGCTTGATCCAACTGAAAATCTGCATTATCATCCACTTCTACAGCTTCACCTTGATTGGCCTCTTGCACTTCTTCTATCATGAACAACTTAAGACCTTTGCACTTGTGTTTGGGCTGCCATTTCTCATCACAGTATTAACAAAGACCCTTTTTCTTCTTTCTTCCATTTGAGTTGAGGTAATCTTTTGTATAGGAACTCGTCTTAGACTCACTCTTACTGTTATACTTTTCTATTGGTTGCTCTTGCCAATTGCTTCTGCTAGACTAAAAAAATGGCCTATAGACCTTCTTGCAAGTGGACAAATACTCTTCTTTAATTTTAGCTAACCCAAAGGCAGCACTCAGAGTTCTTGGATTTTGCATCCTCACTGCAAATCTAACTTCATCTCTTAAGCCACTCAAAAAACAACTGAGCTTGTGAGATTCAGGTAAGTTTCTGATTTTGTTACTTAGCATCTCAAACTCGCTCTTGTAAGCAGCCACAGTTGTAGTTTGCTTCAATTTGGTCAAGGCTTCCATGGGATCATCATATGATGAAGGTCCAAATCTAACTTCAACGGCCCTGACAAAAGTCTCCCAAGAATCCAAAGATCTCTCACAATCTTGGAACCAAATTAATGCCTCATCATCAAGATGATAAGAAGCATTCAAGATTTTTTTCTTCCTCAAGTATTTCATAGTAACGAAAGAATTGTACAGCTCTAAAGATCCAAGCAAAATGATCACCTCTACTAAATCTGGAAAATTCTAACCTGATGGGCCTAGGAATTAAAGCACCTACCTTAGGTCGTGGATGGCATATTGGCTGCTGCAGCACCTCAGTTTTAGGAAGATGATTTTCTTGATGATGAAATGGACCTTCTCGCTAATTAACTTGTTGCTGCACTACTGGTAACCTTTCTTCAATCATAGCTTGCATTCCTCTAAAATTGTTATCCAGTTGTTCCAATCTTCCTCTGAAATTGTTATCCAATTGTTCCGATCTTCTTGAAATAATTTCCATGGTAGAAGCATGATCAATTGTTATCCAATTGTTCCAATCTCTGTTGTACCAGCAAAACAGAGTCACTCTAAAGAGAATATCTGGTTTCTTGCACCATGGCTGAACCAGCTCTGATACCAAATGATAAGGATCAAATTGATCCTTAATCTTTCTTTACTCTTACTCTAGTAGTTCTTCGAGGGAACTAGGCCTCCAATAGTATCTCAAAGAGAACCAATCACTGTATTATTCTTCAATGAATTCCATATTACAATCAGTTTAGTCTTATACTCTACTCAATAACTAATAGAGTACAACACATTACAGCTTATTCCCTCAACTAACCAAGTACAAGCTTCTAATACATGTCTTGACCAACTAACTAACTTTGTACCAGTATTCACTACACAAGAATACTACAGTAATGTATTGTACTAGAGCCTTAACATTCTATCCTCAATTTTGTATAGTTGTGAGGGGTCTGGTTACTTAATTTCATTGGCTCCCTAGAAGAACCTAAAAAGTAAAAGGTTGAGTTCATTAGAAGGGAGGGCCAACTCAAAGTAAAAAGGATGAATAACATTAAAAATGAAGCATTTATCCATTCAATTACAGGCAACCTATGTCACAAAAAATCCTAGTTGCTAGTCATAATATCAAACAATAAAAGAATGGTTCTAGGATACCAATTGAATGCCAATCTGCTATTGGAACATCTAGTTGTATCCCTCCCTTTCCTAATCACGTCTATCAGTAATTGTAACAGTAATTAACATTCAGAATCCCATCCCACCTATTCAGCCAAAAAAGTCCCACTACTCTTTAAAAACTATTAGGTTCTAAAAGTTTAGAACAATTGGCAAATCGTGAACACAAACTTGTCTAGATATAGATCCTAGAGTCTATAGGTATTATTAGACAATGCTCAAGGTGATTCAAGTCAAGATTCAAGAACAAGCAAGCTGCAGAAAAAAGAATTCGAAATTTGCCTGGTTCGATCGATCAAAGAATAGGCTCGATCGATTGAAATACGGGTCTGCAGAATTTTAAGTACAGCCCAACAACAATTCAAGCCCAAAAAGGATTAAGGTTTCAGATCTACTTCTTCTGGTATATAAAGGAAACCCTAAGGACATTTTTATAAGGCTTTTCAGAGAGAGAAGTGTGTGCCTCTTTTGTATCTAGGGTTTTGTACCGAAAAGTTTTCTCATATCTTCTACTTGTGTTATTTCTTGAAGAATCTCAAGATCCGGTGTTGCAGAAGTTGCTGCCTTCTCTAGTCATTAAAGGTGCTGATGATCTAAACTTTCAAGGGTGGTCTTGGAGTCACAAACATGAGAGTTTGTTTTTTTTATCACAAGTGTGGGTGCTTATGTTGCAAAGGCCTAATAGAGAAGGAGTCCGTAGTTTGGAGCCTGCACGTGGTCGTATTAGTAAGTTCTACATGTGGTAGCAATAGGATGTTAGTGGTCTAAGTCTTATTATAAATTTCGATTCTCTATAGTGGATTTTCTTTTTACCTTGAGGATAGCTAGGTTAAATTCTCCCCAAGTTTTTTACCGATTTGGTTTTCCTAGGTCATCATATCATTGTGTTATTTATTGTTCCGCTGCTTGACATGATATGATTGTTTTGTTTTAACCTAGATCTGAATAATAAACCTAAGTATTCACTTGGTTAATTTATTAGGTTAAACAATCTAGTTTACAGGGATCTAAAAATATAACAAGTGGTATCAGAGCAGGTTAGCTCTTGATTTAGGTTATTATACCTAGAGTTGATCCTTGATCCCTGTTATCATGGATAATTTTAAGTGTCTTACTGTTTTTGATTGTGATGTTTTGAATAAAAAGGACACTATTGTTTCAGTTGATCTTTTTGAGGCTTGTGAAAGGAATTTGCAGGATTTCATTTTTTCTTAGAAGATTGGTGTAATCCCTCAAATACACTTTGCTTCTTATGGATTTTCACCTACAAAGCCGAAGACTTGTGCTATATGGGTGAGAAAAGACTTGCTAAGGTGAGTGTTGTTTAATTGTCCATGATTTAATTCTTTCAATTGTTTGAGGACATGTTTTGTTTTTGTTTTTGGTTGTTATGTTTTTTTGGTTGTTTTTTATTAAAAAAAAAAAATCCAAAAACATTTAAAAATGTTCGTTTTTAGACCCCTTAAAACACAATTAGATTAACCTAGTTAATTAGCCAAGTGATTACTCAGTCAAATTATCAGATCTAGGTTAACACAAATATATCATATCAATGTAAGATGTGAAAAATAAAGAACACAAAGATATGATGACCCAAGAAAACCAAACCGGTAAAAAACCTGGGGAGGATTTAACCTAGCTATCCTCAAGGTAAAATGAATTCACTATGAAAGAATTGAAATTTACACAATAGCGACTTAGACCACTAACATCCTATTGCTACCTCGAGTAGGAAACTTACTACCACGACCCCATGATAGCTCCTAGTCCACAGACTACTTCTTTCTTGAATTCCTAGCAAGTACAAGCACTTCCGCTTGTGTATCTTTAAACTTTTAATGCAGCAACTGAATCGATCACCAAGTTCTTGACATAATCTTGAACCTTGGAAACCCTAAGTATGTGTGAAGGCAACCACCTCTTGATCTCACAAAAGATTCACACACACAGTATAAGTAGCAACATAAAACGTGGCTGGGGTTTTCCCTTTTATACTTGAGGTAAAACATAAAACCCTACACGTCAAACGGCTTAGGGCTGAGTTGGAAATTCTGCAGAAGAAACAATATGCACGACTTTCGATCGATCGAGTCTAATTCTCGATCGATTGAGCCAGACAGATTTAACCAATAAATCCTGCAGTATACTCGATTTCAACTTTACACATAAACACATTTTGAGCAAGTCTAAAACAAGACTAAAACATGTTTTGATCATGGTTTGCCAACATTACAAAATGAAGTTCTAATACATTAGTTCCTAATTACTTAGAACCTAACAAACTCCCCCTTTGGCAATCCGTGACAAAACACAAACTTAACAAAAAGCTCAAAGTTTACAAAGAACAACCCATAATAACAAATATTGCCCATTACAACAAATTCAACCTAACTACTATCTATCAGTTGCAAGTATAGACAGCAGCACGACTGAATCAACTTGTATATTTCCTGAAACACTAAACAAACGCATAAACGCATGTGTGGAAAATACAAGTAAAACAAAAATAAATTCTTGATAACACATAACACAAAATAAAGACATATATCATGAATAACTCATAAATATAAATCAATAAACAATGTGAAACAAGAAACATATACAAAACAATGTATAAAAACAATGTATCTCCCTCTAACATGAATAACCTAATCAAAACAAAGAATCCATTATGAGCCAAAAATGTAAATACATAATGAAGCACCTAGATACAATCTAATAGCTCCACAAGCTCCACAAATACAAAAAAGCTCTCCCTAACAACAAAATCTCCTTTACAAATGTACTCCCCCTTTTTGTGACGGAATGCCAAAGGACAATCAGAATCCATCATCAAAAGGAGGTGGTGGAGGTGATCGTCTAAAATGTGCCAACTCTGCTCGCAAAGCATAGATCTCATCAAGCATGTCCACCAAAAGCTGACCATGAGTCGCCTGAACGGTCATGACAGTCTCCAATGTACGTCGAATGTCTGAATCATCCAAAGTAGATGGTGGAGGAACAGCAGCAGCAACAGCAGTAGCAGCAGGATCAACAAACGCCTCAACCGAAGTATCACTTGTAGAAGTGGGAGAAGGGGGTGCAACACCGGAAGGCTCAACCCTAGGACGTTTAGAGCTAGCTCTCAACTGAGTAGCCCTCTGCCTAAGAAAGGTGGCACCTATGGGAGCGACTATGTGAACGGGCTTAGACGCGGGGAAATCCTCTAACCCTAAATGTAACAAAATCCTATGGATAAAGACGGGAAAGAAAAGAGCATGAGCAGTAGAAGAACTCCTATAAACCTCATTCATAGAACGAAGAAACAGATGAGGAAAACTAATAGGAGCATCAGTAACAAGAGCGTACAAAAATGCACAACTCTCCAAAGGAATGGTGTGCAGACGAGAGATAGGCCACAAGGAATGACAGGCAATCCTAAAGAAGAGATAATGAGTCTTAGTGAGCTCAGCAGTAGTGATCCGAGGATCAGAACCCCACCGGATAGAAGACCTAGTGATGTATGACATGATGTCATCAAGGGGTGGAGACTCGTGATAGGGGTAGATAGGATGCTGGACCACAGGTACCCCAAGAGCAACAGCCACTACCGAAGGAGTAATGGTGTACTCTTCACCTCGTATCCAACTCTTTACTAAAGTGTTGGAATCATAGACGTGGATAGAGAGGTTCGAGTAGAACTCTCTAATTAGGGTAGCTGGAGGTGGATGATCAATATCCAACAATGGTAGCCAGCCCTTATGCTCAAAATTAACCCTAATGGCAGGATCAAGCTCATCTAACAAAACCTTTCTCTCAGCCCAAATGTTTCTCTTAAGGCTCAGCTTCTCAAAAGTCTCTTGGTGTTTCTCACTCAAGAAACGCTCACTCTCAAAGGAAGGAGAAGATGAAGAGGAAGCTTTCCTATTGGCTCTAGTCTTCCTAGACATAATGCTAAGGATAGGAAGGACACACAGAAAAGAACCAAAAAAGAAACAAGAGAAAAACCAAGGGAAGACTGCAAGTTAGCACAAAAAAATATAGAAATAACAATCTATATGATGCATGAACAATATAATGTCATGATGCATGGTCTAATGCAGTGAGATTAAGTTCAATTGAAGTTTAAAATAACAAAATTGGCTTGAGCATAGAGTTTATAACAAAAACCCCAAAATTTGAAAAACCACTTGTTCAATTTTAAAGAAATTGACCAATTGATCATTAAACAATATAAATAACACAAACTAATGATCATATGAATCAATTCAACAAGCCAATTTCATCAATTTAAACCTAATTGAACACAATTCCTAATTCGGGTATATTCAAGCCTTAGAATTTCCAATTTCTCACAAATCACCAAATTGATCAAATTAAACCATCAAGAACAGTTATATAGCATCTTATAACGAAAACACATTGATCAATTGTGAAAGAAAAAGCTTAAATCATCAAAATCCCCAAATTTTCATAGGTTCGAAATTTCCCAAATATGCATGACAAAAATGCATGAAACTAGAAAATAAATGAAAAAGGAAGGGCAATATGGTCTTACTGGCCTTAGAGGACAAAAACCTTGCAAAAGATTCGGAGGAAAACGACAAAAATTTTCTTTGACCCTTAGACCGATCGAAGAGAGAGAGAAAAGAGTTGGAAAAGTTTTGAAAAGTGATGAACATGTGAAAAACAAAACTTTTAAAAAAAACTCTCGAAAATGCCTTTGATTGATCCAACAGCGATCGAAACGGTCAGGTTCAAACCAAAATTTTAATCGCATTTTCGATCGATTGAAAAATAGGTTCGATCGATCGAAAATCTGGAAAACACAATTTTTTGAAAAACAGAGCAATTTTCTGCAAAAACTCCTCAAAGCACTAAATTTTATGAATAAAATGCATGAGTATGAGATGAAATGTTTTTCAAAAACACTTGTTGGAACCCAGTTTTCCCAAAATTAAGTTTTTCAATCAATTCACCTTATATTCTCAAGAATTAAACATGTTTTGCATAAAACTCAAGGAATTTTTCAAACTTGGTTGGCCAAACCAAAATCACACACAATAACATATACAAAGTTTAGCAAAGAGTAATTTGTGAAGTGTGTGCAACTAGCAAAAGCTTGAGATACATGTGAGGTTATATGTAAATAGAAATCAATCACAATTTCTACAAAATTCATCACATAAATTTGAGAGAGACTATCACCTAAAGAGTTACATCATATAACTCTCACATCTCCTAGAATAAAAGCTTGCAATCATGTAAGTTTCTTGATTTGCCTCATAATGTACATACAAATTTTATTTGATCAGAAACTTATTAAATTAGCTGGGATAATGTACACACCAATTTTATTAAATTGTGAAGATATTAAAGCCCAATAATGTACACACCAATTTTAGCATTTAAACCGAGGCTACACCTTATGATCTTTTTGTGCATGTGCTACACTTTCTCGAGCACAAAATCTTATGATATGCATTAAGGTGTTCATGATTGGCTAGTAAACAGTGGTGAGATGGTTATTTATGCCTTTTTCAATAAGATCAAGTCCGACAATCAAAGGCATGTGACTTCAAGATCAAGACAATGTGATAAAAAACAATAAACATCTTCCCATACAACATGCACTACAAAGCTCAGACTAGTAAAATGCAATAAATGAGCTCATCCAAGCTAAACAAAGCACATAAACATGTTATGTAAAACACAATTTGCCAACCTTGATTTCAAATCCAAGAAAATAATGCAAAACACATTTTGCTTCCCCCTTTTTATTTTGAAGAGAAATAACAAAACAAAACAACCTAGAATGAAATGCATGAATGTTATGCAATGCAAATCCTAGAAACAAAGAAAACAAAAACAACCAAAGAACAATGGTCACATAGAGTAGAGTGATGAAGCACAAGGACCATGTCAGAAAGACTCAATTAGATTAAGCCTTTTGCATCTAAAAATTTTTAGATGCAACTCTAGCATTGGAGTTATTCTTCAAATTAGAATTCTGAGCAACTTCAGGATTGGAATAAAGGTTTAAAGCCTATACGAATTTACCAATAAGTACCATAGGATCTTGCGCTTGAGGCACAGGTACTTTTGGCTTATTTGATTGCTTAGCAGCTTGCAGCTTGGAACAGTTTGGACGAATGTGCCTAGACTTTCCACAAAAATGACAAACCCATGCAGGCTTATCATGCAACTTGCCTTTAGGAGGGTTAGAAACCTTAGGTTTAGACTCTTGAAGATCAGTCCTAATCTTCCTAGGAGGTGTAACTTCTACAGATTTAGCAGCCTCACTCACAGAGGGTTTGACAACCTCACTCACATGGGGTTCAGAAGAAGGAACAAAGTTTGTGGAATGGAGTTCAGGCACAGAGATGCTTTCTATAAAACCTAAACCAGTTTTGTCAGAGGGAGACTTTTGAACACTCAGCATGTGATCAAGTTTGGAGCTTGCAGACCTATTAGTTTGTTCTCTAGCAACAGATAATTCAAGTTCCAAATTATTAACTTTATCAAGCAAAAGCATGTTCTCAGTCTTCACATTATTCAACAATTCATTAGCATCAAATAGTTTCACAAGCAAATTTTTCTTTTCAATTTCAAGATATGCAATTTTCTTTAAACCTAAATCAACACTCATAGCATCCTTTGTAGTAACTTTGCAAAGTTTATTGTAGGCTTCTTGTAAATCTGCATCCTCAGAGAGTTCCCCATCAGAAGGGTTCTCTTCAACAGAAACACTCTCATCAACTACAGGAGTAGCTGTGAAAGCAATGAAGTTTCCATTCTCATCACTACCAGACTCATTGTCAGAAATTTCATCATCATTAAGGGTTATAGCCATAGCCTTACCCTTAAACCTCAAGAATGTAGGACATTCTGATTTCATATGACCATACCCTTAACATCCAAAACGTTGTTGACCCATAGAGTTATTAGAAGGTTGACATACTTTCTCTTTAGGTTTTTCAGTGTTATTAACCTTAGTGGGTTCATTCCTCCTAAAATTTCTAGGTTCAGCAGTGTTCTTACCTTTTGCCCTTCTGTTGTTGTTCTTAAGAAAGTTTCTAAAGTTCTTGGCAAGGTAAGCAATCTCTGTAGCAGAGAGCTCATCATCAAATCCACTCACATCAACATCATTAACAGACTTAAGAGCCATTGATTTGGATTTGCTAGTCTTAGGTAGGTCAAACTCATAGGACTGAAGAGATCCTACAAGTTCATCAACAGGGATGGAGTCCACATCCTTGCTTTCAGTGATAGCAGTTACTTTAGGTCTAAAATCCTCAGTCAAAGATCTAAGAATCTTCCTAACAATTTTAGGTTGATCATAGATTTCACCCAAATTATAAGCAGAATTAAAAATATCATTAAGCTTAGCATAGAATTCATCAAAAAATTCATCTTCAGACATCCTAATGCTTTCAAATCTAGTTGTTAATTGCTGTAACTTGTTAATTTTAACTGCCTTTGTGCCTTCATGCACGGTCTGAAGAATATTCCATGCAGTATGAGCAACCTCAACATTAGAGATTCTCTTGAATTCCTCCATAGAAACAACATTAAAAATAACATTCATAACTTTGCTATTAAAAGAGGTTGCTTCTTTCTGAGAAGTTTGCCACTCACTAACAGGAGTAGTGGGCTTCTCCCATTCGTATTCAACGGAGTTCCAGACTCTCTCATCAATGGATTTCAGGAATGCTTTCATCCTTACTTTCCAATAAGCATATTTATTCTCATCAAAGTGAGGTGGAATAACAAGAGAGTGTCCGTGTTCCATGACAACAGGGGTCAAGGATCAGCTCTTAGATCAAAAGATCTACAACAAGAGAGCTACTTGCTCTGATACCGCTTGTTCATTTTTAGACCCCTTAAAACACAACCAGATTAACCTAGTTAATTAGCAAAATGATTACTCAGTCAAATTATGTTTGTTTTTAGACCCCTTAAAACAGAATTGGATTAACCTAGTTAATTAGCCAAGTTATTACTTAGTCAAAATTCCAGATCTAGGTTATCACAATCAAACAATTATATCATGCATAGCAGCGGAAAGATAAATAACACAATGATATAATGACCCAGGAAACCAAACCAGTAAAAACCTGGGGAGGATTTAACCAGCTATCCTCAAGGTAAACCTGAATCCACTATGAAAGAATCGAAGTTTTACAATAGCGACTTAGACCATTAACATCCTATTGCTACCCACCAGTAAAAACTTACTGACACGACCACGTGCAAGCTCCGAGACCACAGACTCATTCTTTCTTGGATTCTCTAGCAAGTACCAGCACACCCGCTTGTGTTTCTTTAAGCTCTTATGGCAGCAACTAAATGATCATCAAGCTCTTGAAGAAATCTCCTTCTTGATAATCCTAAGCTTGTGTAAAGAGAAACTCCTTACAGATCTCACAAGAGATTTACACAAACAATAATATGAGCAACTCTAAAACGTGGCTAGGGTTTGCCTTATATACCTAGGGCAAAAATACAAAACCCTAAACGTTTTAAACAAACTAGGGCTAAGTTGGAATTCTGCAGAAAACGCATTCTGCCCGATTTTTGATTGATCGAGCCTAAGTTTCAATCGATCGAACCAGGCTGAACTGCACTATTAAATCTGCATCAACTTAAATCCAACTTTACATGAATGACACAACTTTGAGCAAGTCTAAACACGACTAAACATCTTGTTTTGATCATGGTTTGCCAACAATACACATTAGAGTTCTAAATACATAAGTTCCTAAGTCTTTAGAACCTAACAAACTTCCTTTACAATGAAAGTTTACAATGAAAATCCCTTTACAAAAAAATGCTCATTATAACAAATTCAATCCTAACTACTATCCATCAATTGCAAGTGTAGACAGCAGCTCAATTGAATCAATCTGTATATTTCCTGAAACACTAAACAAAATGCATAACCACATGTGTGACAGGAAAACAGTAAATCAACAAATATGCAAACTAACTCTCCCCTTAAGTTAGATACATCAAAAACAATGTTAACTCCCCCTAAACAGAACATTCTTGTATTTTCCACACATATTCCCACAATTCATCTAAATCTCCCCCTTTTTGTCACGTATTGACAAAGATAACCCAATCAGAAGGTTGACAGAAACCATACGCAACAGAGAATAAGAGAAAATAGAGAAGTAGGGGAACACAAAACAATTCAACTCTATAGAAAATAGAGACAACTCCCCCTATGAACAACAAAGGTTAAAAACTAGCTTCTCCCCCTATAAAAATAGGAAACATAAAACAAGTGTTGGGAAAAACAGTTTTGGGGAAAAATAAAAAAACACAAACCTAGCAAAAAAAACTAAGTTGAGAATACACATGAAGAAAAATATTCTCTCTTTCAATAAATGCAAACTTGACACTATGTGACCCATAAACAGTTGCATGAGTAGACAAAATATTTTCACATTGATTATCCATCATATCTCTTAAGAAAAATATTTTCTGCAATTCACACATAAAATAGCATAAACTAAAAAGTACATCACTCAAAAATTAATCAATCAATTTTTAAATCAAGTTGAGTACCCAATTTAGCAAAGCGTATGCATGTTATGTGTGAAAACAATGAGAGATATGACTACAAAACTACAAGATGGGTACAAAAAAACAATGCAATGCATGTGAATCCTAAACACAAATAATGCAAAAAAAAAAAAGATTAGTCAAATACTTAAAAACTAAAAATTTTTCAATTTCGATCGATCGAATACCAATCGAGTCAAGCAGATTCAAACCAAAAATTTTTATCTCAATTTTGATCGGTCGAAAAACACCCTCGATCGATCGAAAATTTGGAAAACTCAAATTTTTGAAAAACAGAGCAAAGTTATGCAGAAACTCCTCAAAGCACAATATTTCATGAATGAAATGCATGAGTATGAGATTAAAAGTTTTTAAAAAAACATTTGAATTCAACCCAGATCTTCCAAAAACAAGGTTTTTAATCAATTTGACCTCAAGTCTCAAACTTTAAACACATTTTGCATTAAAATCAAGGAACTTTAATCTTGGATGGCCACAACAAGATCACACACAATATAATATACCAAGTTTAGCAAAGAGTAACTTGTGTAGTGTGTACAACTAGCAAAAGCTTGAGATACATGTGAGGTGATATGTGAATAGAAATCAAGCACAATTTCTACAAAATTCATCACATAAATTTTTAAGAGACTATCACCTAAAGAGTTACATCATATAACTCTCACATCTCCTAGAAAACAAGCTTACAATCATGTAAGTTTCTTGATTTGCCTCATATTGTACACACCAATTTTATTTTAGCAGAAACTTATTAAAATAGCCAAGATAATGTACACACTAATTTTATTTGTTTGATTTGACATTAAGTCCAATAATGTACACACCAATTTTAACATTTAAACCGAGGCTACACCTTATGTTCTTTTTGTGCATATGCTACACTTTTTCGAGCACAAAATCTTATGATATGCACTAAAGTATTCATGATTGGCTAGTAAACAGTGGTGAGATGGTTATTTATACCTTTCTCAAAAAGTTCAAGTCCAACAATCAAAAGCATGTGACTTCAAGATCAAGAACAAGTGATCAAAAACTATAAACAGCTCCCACACAACATGTACTACAAAGCTCAAACTAGTAAAGTGCAATAAAATAAGCTCATCTAAGCTAAACAAGGTACATAAACTTGTTATGTAAAGATAATATGGCCAATCCTTGATTATAAATCCAAGATGTGAAATACAAAACACAAAAATCTTTTTGGTTTTAAAAAATTTATGACCAAAAACAAAAAGCACACATTATGTTAAATGAACAATGCAAATGCAATGCATGACAGTGCTTAACTAAGCTATAGAGGGTACATAAACAAAAAATATCAATTTCTTAATTAACCCTTGAGTACATGTACAAATTAGTACATACTCACACAAAATCAAAAATAGCTTAGCACATATATAACACATACTATTCAAGTTTCTCCACAATGTCAAGCACGTTCTAAATCAAGAGAGAGATATTATAACTCATGTAATCCTCAAGAAAAATAAAACAAGACTCAAAAATAGAAACAAAACATGTCCACAAATAATTGAAAGAATTAAATCAGGGACAAGTCAGCAACACTCACCTTAGAGAATCTTTTCTCACCCATCTAGCACGAGTCTTCGGCTTTGTAGGTGAAAATCCATGTGAAGTAGAGTGTATTTGAGAGACTACACCAATTTTCTGAGAAAGACTGAAATCCTGCAACTTCCTTTCACAAGCCAACAAGCTTAAAATTTTCAAAAGAATATGAAACAATTTATATGGACTTATGGCAGGAGAAACATCATCACATATCCTAGATTGAAATACAAAATGTTTAAATTTCAATTTATGAAATTAGGACAAATGTGACCGGAGACACCATAAAAGTGACAAACAGAAACAAATTTAGAAACATCAGTATCCCTAACAACAAATCTAGTCTCAGATTTTGGTTTTTACCTCAACAAAGAACAATTTTGTCTAATATGACCAACAACACCACAACGGTGACAAGTAGGCACAAAAACAGATTTATTATGCTCTCTAATAGTAGGTTTAGACTTAGGTTTAGAAACTTCAGCGTCTACATCAGAACTTTTATCTTTGTCTAACCTAGCAAAATAAACATTTTCTTTATTATTCCTTTTAAAAGGAGGGATATAAACTTTCTCAGTTTTAGGCTTAAGAGAAACAGAAACACTTCTGTTATCAATAGCAGGCTTGGTACTAGTCAAATTTTCAATCTTAGCTTTAGATTCAACTAACTCTTGGTCCAAGCTTTTCATCTTCTCATCTTGAGAGGAAATTTGATTTCTCAAAAATTCATTCTTTTTATTAGATTCATCTAATCTAACAACCAATTCCTCTTTTTCAAGATTAGCCAATTTTAACTTTTCCTTGAATTTCTTAGCAATTTTCATAGATTTCAATAATTCCTTACGAAGAGTTTCACAGGCATCAATAAAATCAACAGAAGCATGAGTAGAAACATGATCAGAAAGACACTTTAAATTATCCATGACAACAGAGATCAAGGATCAACTCTTAGATCAAAAGATCTAAAACAAAAGAGCTACCCGCTCTGATACCACTTGATTGTTTTTAGACCCCTTAAAACACAATTGGATTAACCTAGTTAATTAGCCAAGTTATTACTTAGTCCAAATTTTAGATCTAGGTTATCAAAATCAAACAATCATATCATGCATAGCAGCGGAAAAATAAATAACACAATGATATGATGACCCAGGAAACCAAACCGGTAAAAACCTGGGGAGGATTTAACCTAGCTATCCTCAAGGTAAACCTGAATCCACTATGAAAGAATCGAAGTTTTACAATAGCGACTTAGACCACTAGCATCCTATTGCTACCCACTAGTAGAAACTTACTGACACGACCACATGCAAGCTCCGAGATCACGGACTCCTTCTTTCTTGGATTCTCTAGCAAGTACAAGCACACCCGCTTGTGTTTCTTTAAGCTCTTATGGCAGCAACTAAATGATCATCAAGCTCTTGAAGAAATCTCCTTCTTGATAATCCTAAGCTTGTGTAAAGGAAAACTCCTCACAGATCTCACAAAAGATTTACACAAACAGCAATATGAGCAACTCTAAAACGTGGCTAGGGTTTGCCTTATATACCTAGGGTAAAAAACAAAACCCTAAACGTTTTAAACAAACTAGGGCTGAGTTGGAATTCTGCAGAAAACGCATTCTGCCCGATTTTCGATTGATCGAGCCTAAGCTTCGATTGATCGAACCAGGCCGAACTGCACTATTAAATCTGCATCAACTTAAATCCAACTTTACATGAATGACACAACTTTGAGCAAGTCTAAACACTACTAAACATCTTGTTTTGATCATGGTTTGCCAACAATAAACATTAGAATTCTAAATACATAAGTTTCTAAGTCTTTAGAACCTAACAAATTATCAGATCTAGGTTAACACAAATATATCATATCAATGTAAGATGCGGAAAATAAAGAACACAAAAATATGATGACCCAAGAAAACCAAACCGGTAAAAAACCTAGGGAGGATTTAACCTAGCTATCCTCAAGGTAAAACGAATTCACTATGAAAGAATTGAAGTTTACACAATAGCGACTTAGACCACTAATATCCTATTGCTACCTCGAGTAGGAAACTTACTACCACGACCTCATGATAGCTCCGAGTCCACGGACTACTTCTTTCTTGAATTCCCAGCAAGTACAAGCACTCCAGTTTGTGTATTTTTAAGCTCTTAATGCAGCAACTGAATCGATCACCAAGTTCTTGACATAATCTTGAACCTTGGAAATCCTAAGTATGTGTGAAGGCAACCACCTCTTGATCTCACAAAAGATTCACACACACAGCATAAGGAGCAACATAAAACGTGGCTAGGGTTTTCCCTTTTATACTTGAGGTAAAACATAAAACCCTACATGTCAAACGGCTTAGGGCTGAGTTGGAAATTCTGCAGAAAAAACAATCTGCACGACTTTCGATCGGTCGAGTCTAATTCGCGATCGATCGAGCCAGGCAGATTTAACCAATAAATCCTGCAGTACACTCAATTCCAACTTTACACATAAACACACTTTGATCAAGTCTATAACAAGACTAAAACCTGTTTTGATCATGGTTTGCCAACATTACAAAATGAAGTTCTAATACATTAGTTCCTAATTACTTAGAACCTAACAAAAAATTTCAAAAAGACAAAAATATTTTATTTTGTGTCTAGTTTTATTTTTCTTGAGGATTACATGAATTATAATATCTCTCTCTTGATTTAGAACATGCTTGACATTGTGAAGAACCTTGAATAGTATGTGTTATATAAGTGCTAAGCTATTTCTGATTTTGTATGAGTATGTACTAGTTTGTACATGTACTCACGGATTAATTAAGAAATTGATATTTCTTGTTTGTATACCCTCTATAGCTTAGTTTAGCACTATCATGCATTGCTTTTGCATTGTTCATTTAGTATAATGTGTGCTTTTTATTTTTGGTCAAAATTTTTTTTAAAACCAAAAAGATTTTTATTTCTTTTGTATTACATATCATGGATGTGTAGTTAAGGTTGACTATATTATTTTTACATAACATGTCTGTGTACCTTGTTTAGCTTGGATGTGCTTATTTTTCTGCACTTTACTAGTTTTTAGCTATGTAGTGCATGTTGTGTGAGAGTTGTTTATAGTTTTTGATCACATTATCTTGATTTTGAAGTCACATGCTTTTGATTGTAAGGACTAAAAAATCCTAAGAGAAAGGCATAAATAACCATTTCACCACTGTTTACTAGCCAATCATGAACATCTTAATGCATATCATAAGATTTTGTACTCGAGAAAGTGTAGCACATGCACAAAAAGAAAATAAGGTGTAACCTTGGAATAAAAAATAATAAAAATGGCAAAGTAATAAAAATGGCATGTACATTATAAGGCTAAAATAAAAAATAAAAAATTTTACATGATTGCAAGCTTATTTTCTAGGAGATGTGAGAGTTATATGATGTAACTCTTTAGGTGATAGCCACTTTCAAACTTATGTGATGAATAATGTAGAAATTGTAATTTATTACTATCTACATATCACCTCACATATATCTCATGCTGTTACTAGTTACATACACTTCACAGGTTATTCTTTGCTAAACTTAATACATGAAATTTTGTGTGAATTTGGTTTGGCCATCCAAGATTATATGTTCTATGATTTTGATGCAAAATATGTTCTTTGATTAAAATTTGGGGGTAAAAAGTGTGAAAATCTTGTTTTTGAAGTTCTAGGTTGAAAACAAATGTTTTTGAAAAACTTTTAAATTCATTCTTATGCATTTCATTCATGAAATTATTTGGTTTGAATGGTTTCTGCATAATCTTCTGCAATTTTTCATAAAATTTAGTTTTCCAGAATTTCGATCAATCGAGTGTAATTTTCGATCAATCCGTCTAGCTTCTGCCTAACTCGATTGGTATTCGATCGATGCTCGACCGATCGAAATTGAAAAAATTTCAGTTTTTAAGATTTTTGACCAATTTTTTTTTCATGCATCATTTATGTTTAGAATTCACATGCATTGCATTATTTTTTGTACCCATCTTGCAGTTTTGCAGTCATATCTCTCATTATTTTAACACATAACATGCATACACTTTGCTAAATTGGGTACTCAACTTGATTTAAAAATTAATTGATTAACTTTTGAGTTATGTACTTTTTAGTATATGCTATTTTTATGTGTGAACTGCAGAAAATATTTTTCTTAAAAGATATGATAGATAATCAATGTGCAAATATTTTCTCTACTTGATTTGAGTTCAAAAGACCATCTGTTTATGGGTCACATAGTGTTAAGTTTGCATTTATTGAAAAAGAGAATATTTTTCTTCAAGTGAATTCTTAACTTAATTTTTTTAAAGTTAGGTTTGTGTGTTTTTACTTTTCTCAAAAACTGTTTTTTCCCAAAACTTGTTTTGTTTTTCCTATTTTTATAGGGAGGGAAGCTTGTTTTTAACCTTTGTTGTTCATAGGGGGAGTTGTTGCTCTTCATAGGGGGAGTTGCCTCTATTCTCTATAGAGCTGGATTCATTTGTTTCCTTGATTCTCTATTTTCTCTTGACTTTTGTTGTGTATGTTTTTTGTTTACTCTTTATTTGAGTTGTCTTTGTCAATACGTGACAAAAAAGGGGAGAAATAAATGAAATGTGGGAATCATGTTTAAAAATGTTTTTAAAATGTTTTGTTTAGAGGGAGATAAAATTGTTTTTGAAAGGGGGAGAATATAAAAACTTTTTGATGAATCTAACTTAGGGGAAGAGTTAGAATTTACTTTTGTTTTTATATTTGTGTTTCATATTGTTTATATGTCTTTCTTTCCACACAATCGGTGATGTGTTTTTTGAGTGTTTTCAAGAAAGACAGGTACATTCTGATCAAGACCTTCTACCTCTTCTTGCAACTTCTAGGTTAGAAGTCTTAGATTAGAATTTTTGTTGTATTTGGGCATTTTATTGTATTGGGTTGTTCTTGTATTTGAGCATTTCATTTTGTATGTAAGTTTTGTCACGAATTGCCAAAGGGGAAAATTGTTAGGTTTTAAAAGTTTAGAACAATTGGCAAATCATGAACACAAACTTGTCTAGATATAGATCCTAGAGTCTATAGGTATTATTAGACAATGCTCAAGGTGATTCAAGTCAAGATTCAAGAACAAGCAAGCTGCAGAAAAAAGAATTCGAAATTTGCCTGGTTCGATCGATCGAAGAACAGGCTCGACCGATCGAAATACGGGTCTGCAGAATTTTAAGTTCAGCCCAACAGCAATTCAAGCCCAAAAAGGATTAAGGTTTCGAATCTACTTCTTCTAGTATATAAAGGAAACCCTAAGGACGTTTTTATAAGGCTTTTCAGAGAGAGAAGTGTGTGCCTCTTTTGTATCTAGGGTTTTGTACCGAAAAGCTCTCTCATATCTTCTACTTGTGTTATTTCTTGAAGAATCTCAAGATTCGGTGTTGTAGAAGTTGCTGCCTTCTCTAGTCATCAAAGGTGCTGATGATCTAAACCTCCAAGGGTGGTCTTGGAGTCACAAACAGGAGAGTTTGTGTTTTTTATCACAAGTGTGGGTGCTTGTGTTGCAAAGGCCTAATAGAGAAGGAGTTCATGAATTTAGAGCTTGCACGTGGTCATGTCAGTAAGTTCTACATGTGGTTGCAATAGGATGTTAGTGGTCTAAGTCTTATTGTAAACTTCGATTCTCTATAGTGGATTTGTTTTTTACCTTGAGAATAGCTAGGTTAAATCCTCCCCATGTTTTTTACTGGTTTGGTTTTCCTAGGTCATCATATCATTGTGTTCTTTATATTTTCCCCTACTTGACATGATATGATTGTTTTGTTTTAACCTAGATCTGAATAATAAACCTAAGTATTCACTTGGTTAATTTATTAGGTTAAACAATCTAGTTTACAGGGATCTAAAAGCTTATTCCCAGTCCATATATATAGCTTGCATTAATGTACCAACTTTCTTCTTAGCAGCAGCAAACTCTTTCTTTATTCCAGCTGAAATAAAGAATTATTACAAATAGGCTTTCAGAAGAAAACATATGTAATTTGACTATATATTTATCTTAAATATTGAACAATTAGTAAATGTTCATAAAATCAAAACATAATATCCTTCACAAATCACAACCATCTTATGTTTGAGACTACTTGGATCTGATGCACATAGATATTAAATGTGGAATCCAGAATGTTCAAATCAAAAACTGAATAAATTTTCATTTAAAAAAAATTCATATAAAGAACTTAACTAAACATCTGTAGTCAAACTTCAAAAAAGAGTGATGAAAACCGGAATTGTCACTAACCATCATTTGGCTCCAGATCTTGGTGATTACATCGTTAAATTAAATCCTATCTCATCAAACATGCTAGTAATTGTTTGATGGGGGAATAAACTGATTAAACCCCCTAGCAGGGGGAAAGGCAGGAGAGTAAATAAAAATTTTAAGAAACTTTTAAAGCAAAAGTAAACAAATATGGGTGAAAGTGAAGTAAAAATACTAATAAAACTGTGCATGCATATAATAACCATGCTAGAGATTGCCACCCTTGCCATAAAAAAGAACTCTAGACTCGTACTTGTTGATGAAAAAACATTATTCAAACATATCAACCATGATAGCTAATTTAATCAAAATAGTGTTCTAGTTAATTCAATGTGTCAAAAAAAATTAGTTCGTACTTACAATAAGAATCTCAAAACTGAAATCACTAAAAGGTGTCAATAGCAAATTGTGTGAATACTACTTCATAAATAATTTTAATCTAACAAAAAATAGATATAATGGATTGTTCGGGGGCCTTTTTCGATTGCCCAACCACGTGTGGTCCTTTGGAGGGGTGACCTTGCTAGACTCGAGTTCGTTTGGGGAGTTGCGTCTAGAACTCAACATTGGGCCACGTGGTCCAACGGCTACCGGCGTACTTTTAAGCCTACAAAACCATTAAAGCCAAAGTCTAAGAATCACGATAATGGTTGAATAAATATGTAATATGTGTTTGATATAATAGCTTTGATTAATAGTTGTAATAATAGTTGAAATATAGTAATATTTATTTAGAGGTAAAGTAGTCATGCAGTGATGTAAATTTAAAGATATGGAAGCAAAATCACTTATCTTTGTATGGTTTATAACTCCAGCTATATAGCATCAGTGAGCTGATAGGATTCCAGCAGAATGCCAGTGGTAGAGGCTAGTTAAGCTTGCCCCTCTTATCATGCATTTAAATGAGTTTAAGCCTTGGTTAATAGTTGAAATAGTAGTTGGAATAAAGTAATATGTATTTAAATGTGAAGTAATCATATACTCAATGATGTAAATTTAAAGATAAGGAAGCAAAGTCACTTATCTTTGTATGGTTTGTAGCCCCAACTGTACAACTTCTGTGAGTTGATAATATCCTAGCAGAGTGACCCCAGCGGTAGAGAGGTAGTTTGCCATGATAATTTCAAGATTGAGGGGGAAAATGGGTGCAACTGGAGGGAGAGAGAGTATGTCCAGTTGTGTGTAGGGGCTGGTTAAGCTTACCCCTCTTAGCATGCACTTAAATGAGTTTTCCCCTTGACAATGCTCTTCTAGTTGTTGTGAAGTTATTAATAGTGTTGCCTTCCATGAGAAGGGCTTTTGTATGGAGTACTTGTGCCTTCTAAGAGAAGGGCTTTATGTAAGATAGATTTTTGCCTTCCATGAGAAGGGTTTTTATAAGAAATATTTGTGCCTTCTAGGAGAAGGGCTTTGATATGAGATCTTGGTGCCTTCTAGGAGAAGGGCTTTAGCATTAGAAGTTTATACCTTCCATGAGAAGGGCTTTTAATATGAGTGTTTGATATCTCTTGAGAAGTGTGGAGATGGTAAAAGATATAAATGCTTTGTGGGATGTAGTATTTGTAATATGTATGATATATGGAAGTATGAGAGATATGGAGGTTAAAGATAGTAAAAATATGAGATTATAACCATTGGAGAAGTTGTAGAGATTGTTTTCCTAGAGGAAAGATTTTGTAAGAGAAGAGTATGGAGATGTGTTTAGGTATTTGGAGATAGGAGCAGTAAGATATATGTGTATGTTCTGAATATGAAGAGTGAGAGAATGAGTATAAGAGGGGTAATAGTGTTGTAGTGTGTTTAGCAATGTTGCTGAGATTTACTGCTGGGATCTTCTGCTAGAGGATGTATGAAGGCTTATAAAGGGCATTTATGAGCTAAGGGCTGAAGAGTTTAGTTCCCCTCCATTGGTGTCTCCATTTGAGGTGTTGATGAGGGGTCCCCTTTAGAGCTGAGTTTAAAGGGGTACTTTAGCAAAGAATATTAGTCAAATCTGTCCCAAATAGCAATGAATCTTCAAAGAATCTATCTTAAGATTTGGCCGAAAATGGTATGTTTAGCTTTAAGGTATTCTTGTTGTTTCAGGTAAGAGCTGCTGGGGAAAGAGTAGCAGAAAAGGAAAGTATTTTAGCAAGAGAAAGGTAGTTTCTTTAGTCGGTTTTGGTCTTAGCCAAAAGTGGAAAAATCAGTAATGCTCAGACTGCTGGGTCAGCCGTCACAACTGTTCTGAAAAGGCTGTCCCAGTTGTCAGGAAAAGTTGTGACAGCTATCATGAGACAGCTGTCATAAGACAACTGTTTGCTTTGGGCAGAAGCCAATGAGGTCAGATGGGTGATTTCAGACTGCTGGAGAGGTCATTCCATGGATTTGGCTGAAAATAGTAAGATCTCTTTCAAGGGTATCTTGCTATTTTGGGTATAGCAACTGGTTGTTAGGATTTCAACATTAAATGGCTGATGACATCACTTCCAGCCAGGTATCAAGTGCTGAAAATACTGCTGGGGTTCAGCTGAAAATGTTTCCTTTTTCGGGTGTTTGTGTTTTTGGTCCAAGGTTCCATTACAACACGTTTTTAGCAAGTAATAAAAGGATTGGTTGAAAGTTAATGAAACTTAAGATATTTAGTCAAGGTCTCATTGTGTGTGTGACATAATCTTGGTGAGCAAGAAGAGTATTTAATGCTCTGCTCTGGCAGCTAGCAGAGAAATATATGGTCTAATTGTGGCAGACAGCAGTTGGGTATCAAAGATATCATGAATATTTTATGTATTTGGAGATTAAAGATAGCCAATCAGATTAGGCCATGTGTTTGAGTTGGATTTTAGCTGAAAGTAGTAATGAGATATGTAGAATAATATAATGAAGTTTCTAAATTTGTATAGCAACAGCTGGGAATTGAATGAACAGTTACTTTCTTAGCAGTTAGATGGCTGGAGATATTGAGTATTTGTCACATGATGAATATTGAGTTTTAGGAAAAGAGCAATGGTGAATTTTATCATCTAAAGTGCTATGTGATAAGAGATGCTTACCATATGTTACCCGCTACACACGGACTCGTTAGAGTTTAGGGAGTTGGAGAAAACATGCCAAGCAACATGTCTCTTTTATCAACTTTAAACCGCTGGAGTTTTACTGAACATACCTCTTGGCCCTCCAAACCACGACTCCCAAAGTTTCTCCAAAGAGACTCATGAGCTTGGATTATAAGCCGAAGATGAGATGACATACCTTGGGTTTTGTTGTTGTTTTGTGTGAATATGGGCTTTGTTGAAAAAGCCGCTTTACATGAATATGAGAGAGGTAATATGGGCCATGAGCTTTGGTTCATTGTGTGAGCCCGATCCATATGTTGATGTTTATGATATCATGAGTTATGATCCCAATTGATGAAAAGGAAATGTGGACTATGAATCCGCCTCTTGAAATAAGGATCTCACGGGCCATGTGAGCCTAATCCATGTAGTTGAATGAAATATGAGCTTATTTTGGGCTTTGAATAGATTTACCCAAAAAATCAATAATATGTTGATGTGGCATGGGTTGCCAATGAAGTAGTGCCACGTGAGGCAAAAAAAAGAGTCCTCAACATGGATTAACCACAGTTTGCACCGGAAACATGTAAACTGCATATAAATTTTCAAACAAGAGAGCTACATCAAACAATTTATTATATCAAATGTACAACCACATTAAACATGGAGCAAAAATGATGTAGGTGCATCAAAGCTAGAGCAGAGACTGCCTAAGTCCATTTTGTTTAGCCTATTAGCTATTATAAGACTCGTCTTTTGTTTGTCTATGTTATGTTTTGTTTATTGTTGTACTCAACATTTTATTGTCATGTGACTTTGAATGAAATTGGAAGATTAGGATTCAAAGATGAAGGGCTATGATTTTAGGGTCATTGTAGGTAGCTTGAGCTAGAAAGTGAACTTCTATCCTTTTCAACTTAAATCTTATTATCTTCCTTTCACTATGATCTCCTTTTATTGTTGGAATTTCTTCTTAGACCCTTTGCAAGCTTCAATCTGCTTAGACTAGTCAATTCTTTTAGTCTATTTTATGTTTTGTCTACTATTGTGTATTTAGCATGTTATAATGTCTACTATGTTAAGCGTTCGAACTATGATTGGTCGATGAGGTATAAACTGATTAAACCCCTTCAAAAAACTTGTAAGCAATAGTAAACCAATATCTTGGGCGCAAGTGAAGTAAAAACTAATAAAAATGTACATTCATAATCTCACAACTATTAATTTTGGTGAAAATACATCTCCAAACTATTCACAAGTTCAACTCTGTCACTCATTGCAAATTCTGTGACTAGCAATGCTCCTTTCAGATCCCCTAATTTCAACTTACAAGCCTAGAGCAACATACAGCATCAAATGGTAAATAGACAAAAGCAG
>JARYZH020000913.1:0-53065 GCA_030021035.2 Notholithocarpus densiflorus
CCCCAGCAACCCAAAAATGAAACAAACCCCAACAACAACCTGAAAACTCAAATAAACCCCTAGCAACCGCCAGAACCAAGGCCAACAAATAGACATGCTAACTATAAGCAATTGACTCCTTGAGAAATATGCCAGAGTTCCAAAGATTGGCCATTTGGTTGCATTCAGATAAAAATAAATAAATAATGGAAAAGAGAAGAGCAAACAATCTGTGCAAGAGTATAAAACTAAAAGAGAAGAAAAAGAATCTGTCCAATGCCAGAACAATCTCATATACAAAACATTTGACTCCATGCTTCATCCGGTTGTGTCAGATCAACAATTAATACAGTAATCTCTTGAATCTAGTTATGTGATGTATATGAAAAATGGAAAATAAAAAACTATGCACTATTAAATTCATTCCACTTTTGTTGTTTGAATTTAATTAAGAAATTGATTGAGCTTTTTTTTGGGCTCAATTATATTCATTGCCACTTTTATGTTTGTGTTTTCAAAGGAATAAAGTATTCAATCACAGACCCACTTCTCCTCATTTCGTCTTCTTTTGTTGAAAGGGGCCTAGCCCATTAGTGGCAACCCAAATTAACTAATCTGGCTACACCAAGCCCATCAAAATCAAACTGTGTTCATGGCTGGTTACTCCAAGTTGTGTCATGTGGTATCATTGTAAATTATATAAGTCCCTATCACCACCAACGGAACTGAACTGTGTACTCCTCAACCACAAGAAAATTATATAGAATTCCCTAGGATGGGACTGATTAGAAGTTTTTGTAAAGTTGTGATTTACAACTATGTTTTATGTTGCCTTTATTCATAACAAAAAGTGTTGTAATTGCTTTAATTTTGTTCCTTGTATTTTGTGGGATTTTATTGTATTGGATTTAGTATTAAGTTGGTGAAGAATCAAGCATGAAATGAAGAATCAGTGCAGTTTCGCGATTGGCTTGCGAGTAGCTCGCGAGAAGGGTTCTTGTAAAAAGGGCATGTGAGAAGCACATGTTGGAAGCTGAAGAGTCATGCCAGCCTGGAGGATTTCGCGAGTGTCTCACGGGTAAGGCTTTCTCGTGAGATATCCACGAAACTCTCTGCCTGGAGGATTTTTAAGTGTGACTTTCTTACCCTTCACTCATACTATATGATGATACAAAAAATCAACAGTTAAGCTCCTCGTCGTAGCGGACGAACGATGCTGTGAATGGGGTCGTCTCTGTAGATAAAAAACCTGCAAAATGAACTGGGTGGAAAAGTAACACGCCGGTGTGGCGTCAGCCAAACCACCTTCGATGCTTAAGTTAGTAAGGGAGAAAGATTCTTGAGAGGAAAAGAATGGAGAGTGATTTCGTAAAGTATTTGTGTGTACCTTTAACTTATGCTGCCTTCTCTTTTATAGTTATGTGCCTCATTAATGTTCAATGAATCATTGTATTTATGCTCAACGGCTAGTGCGTTACAGAATGTTTGTTTGAAGTTCACAGCTCATTTTGTGACTGTTGCTCTGTCTGTTACGTTTGGTCATCAATGAGCATAATAAATGCACAACGTCTTCTCTGGGTTAGTGACGATCTCCGCTTAATGACGACTGTAAATTTTTGACTCATTAGCTGCCCCCTTGTTCGAATTGTCGTCTGTTAGACGAGATAAGAAAATTTTTTTCTGTCGCTTCGTATTCCGTGTACTGTGTATTTATGATGTTTTGATGCTTGAGCAGTTGAATGCCACATGTACGGCCAGGATGCGTTCGTCGTGTAGACATGTCTCGGTTTTCCCGTGCGTGTTTTAGCCACTTATTTTGCATTTTTCCCTCCTCTTTCCTTTCTTCTGTATTTTTTCCTTATTTAGTTTCTACTCTAGGGTTCATTTCTCCTTTGAGCTTCCTTTCTCTGTCCCGCATTTCCTAGTAAGTTCTTCGTGCTCCTTCTTTTTTGGTTCTTCCATGGTAGATTATTCTGCTGTTAGGGTAGATTGTCCTTTGGTAGCTTTCTTTTTTGTTCATTTAGGTTGCTTACTCGAGTCTGTAGAGGGGGAGTGTCTCGAGAGGGTTAGTTTCTTCTTAGGGGAGGACTGTCCATACACTTTTGTCCTTTCTTCGTTATTCCCTCTAGTTTCCCATTCTTCTGAGGTAGCCAGGTTGTTAAAGATGTCTGAGGTAAGGTCTAGTGATCTAGAGACCGGGTTATCTTCGTCTGATGATCGCGTGATCTCGGAGGCTACTTCTATTTCCACCCCCTATAAAGCTTGGAATATCCTGTGTTCCCTTACGAGAAAGGATGAGCAGCGGATCAGGGATAGGTTTCAGTTCCCTGATTTGGTAAAAATTAGGATCCCGAGCGACGAATAGAGGCCTTGCCACTCGTATGCTGACGAGGTTTGTTTTTACTAGGCCGACATTACCAATGGCCTTCGTTTCCCTGTTCATCCCTTTGTTAGGGAACTTTTTTCTTACTTGCATCTTGCTCCGGCACAGTTAGTGCCTAACTCCTGGCGGATCATCGTCTCTTGCATGGTGGTTTGGAAGTCCGCCAATGGTGGTGATGTCATTAGGAGGGACGAATTCCTCCATTTTTATCGTCTAAGGAAATCAAAGGACCCGGCTATTATGAGTTTAAGCCTCGGGATAGGGCTTCTAGGTTGATCCTTGATTACCCATCGTCTCTTCAAAATTGGAAGCCAAATTTCCTTTTTGTCTCTGGAAATGGTTGGGAATTCGTTCTTGGTGAGGACCTGGACGAAGCCCCCAAGTTTTTTCGTAGTTGGGGAGCTTCTGTGTCTAGTGCGTCTTTCTTGTCTTTTAGTTACTTTTCCCTTCCTTTATGAGTGATGATGATAGATGACTTACTTTTGTTTCTGTTTGCAGTTTCCCAGCGTCCTCATCTGAAGAAAAGGTATCAACGTAGGGTTGAAAGAGTGAATGAGTACTTGGAGTCCGTCAAAGATTTTGACGAGCTCGTTTCTCCTCAATTTCTATTTCTTCACTTTTTGGGTTTGGAACCGTCCACTAAGGTTCAGAAGAATTTGGAAGTTATGAAGAAGAGTAAGAGCTTCTTTCTTTTTGTCTTCTTCTTTCTTCTCTCTCCCTTTTTCCTCTTTTTTTTATGTGTATTTTTTTTGTCCTTTTCAGGAATGACGACTAGGTTTAGTAAGTAGAAACTAGTTGAGGCCCAAGAGAAGAAAGCTAAGGGTGGCACCGTTAGTGGTCTCTTGCCAAAGAAAAAGGCGGGCGACACCTCTAAGAAAGATCCTGTGACGACATCTCCTCCTGCCCGCTTGCCTGCCAAGCGCCCTGCCTCTCCCACCTTGTCATTGGAGGTGATTGCCTCTGGTGGAGAAGAGGTTAGGAAGAAGAAGAAGGCTGGTGGGAAGTCTTTTCTTCCCACCTTTTGGGATGATGCTGACACGGTGGCTTTGAAGGCTCATGAGACGCTCTCTATGGATAACCAAAGCCTTCTGATGGCGAAGTCGTCCAGTGAGGTGATGTCGTCCCATATTCAGAAGCTTGTGCAGGTAAGCGTTGCAGGCTGTTTTTTACTTCTTCTTTTTCTTTGCTTTACTTCTGCTAATGGAAAAAAAAAAATTTGTAGGCTTCGGGGGAGTCTCTGTTCGTCTTAGGAAGGCTCTTGGACTTAGAAAAGAAGGTGGCCACGTCTGAGCCTTTGGTCAAGTCTTTATCCGCTGAGAACGAGACGTTTAAGAACAAGGTTGCTATTTTCACTGCCGAAGCTGAGAATGACAAGGAGCGCGTGGCAACTTTGGAGAAAAGCCTACAGGTGGAGAAGGACTTCTGCAAGCTGAAAGATAAGCAGATTGGTGACCTGGAGCTGAAACTACAGATAGTTGGGGCCACAGCGGTACAGGACTTTAAAGACTCTGACGAGTATTCTGATGAGTTATGCAAGTACTACGTGGAGGGCTTTGATCTTCTCGTGAAGTGGATGGCAAAGCATCACCTTGGCTTGGACCTTTTTGACTTGGTCGTGGATGACGTTGAGAAGGAACTTATGTCTGATCGTCCATCTAAGGCTACAACGGAGAATGTGACGGAGGGGGGCCACAGACGTTGCTGAAGTAATGGAGGAGGCCGCAATTACAACCCCTGCAGACCCTGTCCTTGACGAATAGTAATCTTTATGTTTTTTTCTTTTTTTTTTATTGTAAGGTAAGAACAATATTTTTCTTTGGGCCCGTTGTTTTGGGCGATTGAACAATTTTCTCTGGGGCCCATTGTTTTGGGCAATTTACGTTTGGTTGTGCTTGGACGACCTTTTATGACGATGTGCTGAAGCAACTTTTTATACTTAGCTCACGTTTGAATAGCTCTCTGTTTTTAGCTGTGTTGGAACAATTATGTGCGAATGACGATTCTGATCGTGTTTGAACACCTTAGCGCTTAAGTTGCGTTTTGACCAGCTTTCTATTGAGCCATGTCTGGATGGCGAACTTAGTACTCCTTAACCGTGTTTGAATAGTTTTCATTAAGTTGTGAATGACGACCTCAGTTACGTTTGATCAACTTAGTATATTTTAGCTGTATTTGAACAGCTTTTATCGAGTCATATTTGGATGACGATCTTAGTATTTTTTTTAGTTGTGTTTGAATGACGATGTTAGTTGTGTTTGAACAACTTAATATTTTTTCGCTGTGTTTGAACATCTTTGTATTGAGTCATGTTTGAATGACTATGTTAGTTAGTTGTGTTTGAACAACTTAGTATTTTTTAGCTGTGTTTGAACAACTTAGTATTTTTTAGCTGTGTTTGAACAGCTTTATATTGAGTCATGTTTGAATGATGATATTAGTTGTGTTTGAACAACTTAGTATTGTTTAGCTGTGTTTGAACAGCTTTGTATTAAGTCATGTTTGAATGATGATTTTAGTTGTGTTTGAACAACTTAGCATTTTTTAGCTGTGTTTGAACAGCTTTGTATTGAGTCATGTTTGAATGATGATTTTAGTTGTGTTTGAACAACTTAGCATTTTTTAGCTGTGTTTAAACAGTTTTGTATTGAGTCATGTTTGGATGACGATGCTAGTTGTGTTTGAACAACTTAGTATTTTTTAGATGTGTTTGAACAGCTTTGTATTGAGTCATGTTTGAATGACGATGTTAGTTGTGTTTGAACAACTTAGTATTTTTTAGTTGTGTTTGAATAGCTTTGTATTGAGTCATGTTTGAATGACCATGTTAGTTGTGTTTGAACAACTTAGTATATTTTTAGCTGTGTTTGAACAGCTTTTTATTGAGTCATGTTTGAATGACGATGTTTCGCTATACTCGTGACTTAAAGCCGTGGTATTGGAGCGTCTTTAGGTTAACCATTTTTTATGTTTTGTCTATTCGTGCTTGAATGACGATCATATTGGTTGTGTTTAAACAACTTTGATTTAGTCGACTTTGGTGGCTGTGTGTGAACAGCTTTTAATTTTGAATTTTAATAGGTCCTTAGGAGGCGTCCCAAGGATGACTCCTAAGTGTTGCACATATTTTTGTTGACAAATGACTCATGAATAATCATTGATAAATACGCATGGATAATGCTTTCATGTATTATTGATCTATGAATGACGAAAGTAATAATTGTCGTACATACTGATATGAAGATTAAGCAACTTGAAATGTAAAGCATTCCTTACTGGTAGTATTTCTTCAAGTGTTTTATGTTCCATGGTCAAGGCAATTCTTGGCCATCTAAAGACTTCAGGTAGTAGGACCCTTCTCTGGAATGACGGATTACTTCGTAGGGGCCTTCCCAGGCTAGTCCTAGTTTTCCTTGGGATGGGTCCTTTATTGCCTATGACACCTTTCTAAGGACGAGGTCTCCTGTGTTGAACCTTCTTACCTTGACCTTTCTGTTGTAGTATCTGGCCATTGCTTCCTTGTGTTTGACCATTCACTTCATAGCTTCTTCTCTGACTTCATCGATTAGGTCTAAGCTACTGTTAAGCTCTTGCTAGTTCTTCTGGTCTTCATAAGTTTTGACTCGGAAGGTCGTCAGTCCCACTTCTATTGGTATGACGGCCTCAGTGCCAAATGTCGGCCTGAATGGTGTTTCTCCTATTGGAACTCTTGTGGTTGTCCTATATGCCCAAAGGACATTTTGTAGCTCTTCAGGCCATGCCCCCTTTGCCCCCTTAAGCCTAGTTTTGATAATTTTGAGCAAGCTTCTGTTCGTCATTTCTGTATGGTCGTTGGCCTGAGGGTGTCTTGGAGAAGAGTAGTGATTCTTTACTGCTAAGTCTTGGCAAAATTTTCGAAACTCGGGGTTGTCAAACTATTTTCCATTGTCTAATATTATTACACGTGGGACTCCAAACCTGCAGATGATGTTTTCCTATACAAAGCTTGTGACTTTAGCCTCCGTTATCATCGTCACTGGCTCTGCTTCTACCCATTTTGTGAAGTAATCGATTGCCACGATCAAGAATATGAGTTGTTTCTTCCCTAGAGGGAATGGACCCATAATATCAATTCCCTATTGGGCGAATGGCCATGGTGAGGATATGGGTGTCATTGTCTCTCCTGGTTTCATCTAGACATTTGCGAAGTGCTGACATGTATCGCATGCTCTAACGATGTTGTATGCCTCTTTCTGTAGGGTTGGCCAGTAATATCCTACTCTGAGCACCTTTCCTGCTAAGGATCTTGCCCCAGCGTGGTTTTCGCAGATTCCTTCTTATATCTCACGGAGCACATAGTCTGCTTCTTCTGGGTTAACGTATCTTAGATATGGGAGTGAGTATCCTCGTTTGTACAGCACATCGTCAATAATGACGAAGCGAGCTGCTCTGATCTGTATCTTCTTTGCTTCCGCCTTCTCTTCAGGAAGCCATCCTTCTTTCAAGTAACGGATGATGGGAGTCATCCACTCGTCTTGTTCTTTTATTTTTAGAATTTGCTCACCTTCTGTGCTTTGCTACCCCCTTATCTCTATACATTTCGGAAGTTGCATTGTAGTCGTCTGACGAGGCCAATCTTGCTAGGAAGTCAGCTTCTGCATTTTTGGTTCTTGGGATTTGCACAAAGTCTAGGCTGTCAAAGTGCTGTGAGAGTCGTTGGACAATCTTCAAGTACTTCTGCATCTTTTCTTCTTTGGCTTCATAATCTCCCTTCACTTGTCCGATTATTAGCTGAGAATCAGCTTGGACAATAAGGTTCTTTGCTCCTAGAGCCTTCGCTAGGCTTAGCCCTGTTAGCAATGCTTCGTATTCTGCCTCGTTATTTGTTGTTGGGAATTGCAAACTGATTGCGTACTTCAATGTTTCTTTTTTTGGAGATATGAGCACTACTCCTGCTCCTCCTACTTTCTTAGTGGTAGACCCATTTGTTTGAACCGTCCATGTTTCCATAGGAGGTTCTTCTTCCTTATAGGGGTAAGTGAACTCTGCAATAAAATCTGCTAGCACTTGGGCTTTGATTATTGCTCGGGGCCGATATTTGATGTCAAATTGGCCCATTTCAATTGCCCATCGAATGAGTCGTCCTGTTGCATCTATTTTTTTTATTGTCTTTCTTATGGGTTGGTCTATCATGACAACTATGGGGTGTGCTTGGAAATAAAGACGGAGCTTTCTAGAAGTGACCAATAATGCGAAAGCTATCTTTTCCATCCTTGGATAACTTGCCTCTTCTCCTTGGAATGCCTGGCTGGTATAATAAACTGGCTTCTATACGTTTCCTTCTTCTTTGATCAGTGCCGAACTTACTGTAGTATTGGATACTACTAAGTAGAGGAACAACTTCTCTCCCATCACCGAGGGGCTTAATAGTGGTGGTTTCGTCAAGTACTCCTTTAACTTGGCAAGGGCTTCCTCGCATTCGTCATTCCACTGAAAGGCTTTTTTCAATACCTTGAAGAATGGCATGCACTTGTCTGTTGCCCTGGAGATGAATCTGTTTAGGGCTGCAACTTTTCCTGTTAAGCTCTGCACCTCCTTCACTATTTTTGGTGATTTGACCTCGATTATTGCTTTTACTTTGTCTGGATTTGGGACACCATGAATCCTAAGAATTTTCCTGAAGTAACAGCAAAAACACACTTTGCAGGGTTTAATTTCATATTATACTTACGTAGCGTGCTGAAGGTTTCTTTGAGATCATCTAAGTGGTTGGCTTCGTCCTTGCTTTTCACCATTATATCATCTATGTACACCTCCACATTCCTTCCGATCTAGTGAGAGAACATGCGGTTCACCAATCTTTGGTAGGTGGCTCATGCGTTCTTCAGTCCAAAGGGCATAACTTTGTAGCAGTACAACCTTTGGCTAGTAACAAACGAGGTCTTCTCTTGATCATCTTCGTCCATAAGAATCTGGTTGTACCTAGAAAATGCATCCATGAAACTTAAGAGCTTATGTCCAGCAGTTGAGTCTACCAGCTGATCAATCCTCGGCAAGGGGAAGCTATCTTTTGGGCAGGCTTTGTTCAAGTTTGTGAAATCGACGCACATTCTCCACTTGCCATTACTCTTCTTTACTATGACCACGTTTGCTAGCCAACCTGGATAGAAGACCTCCCTGATGAAGTCGGCTTCTAACAGCTTCTCTACTTCTTCAGTTACAGCTTTATTGCGCTCTAGTGCAAATATTCTTCGCTTTTGTTATACAGGCTTGCATTCTGGGTTGACATTGAGACGATACTGTATGATCTTCCTATCAATCCCGGGCATATCCTTGTGTTTCCAGGCGAAAACATCTTAGTTTGCCCTTAATAAAGAGATCATCTTCTCTTTCTCTGAAGTTGGGGAGTGTTGTTCCGATCTTCAATACTTTCGTCGAATCTCTTGGGACAATCTCAACTTCTTGTGGTGTTTCTAACGGTTCGGGAATGGATTCTGGTTCATTGATCACCCATGTGTGATTCTCCCCAGATGCTAAGGTAGCTTGGTAGCACTCCCTTGACAGAACTTGGTCTCCTCTAATTTCTCCTACCTCATGGGTTGTTGGAAATTTCACCTTCAAGTAATATGTTGATGTTTCTGCTCTTAGTCTGTTGAGTGCAAGTCTTCCCAAGATGATGTTGTATGTTGAAGGGCAATCGACTATGAGGAAATCAATTTCCTCAGTGACCTGTGTTGGATAAGTTCCTGCAATTACGGTTAGAGTGATGATGCCCCTAGGGACGATTCTATCCCCTGTGAAGCTTACCAAAGGTGAGGCGAAAGGCCTGGTCCTTTTCTTATCCAGCTTCATTTGCTGAAACGCTGGGAAATAGATAATATCTACTGAGCTTCCGTTATCAATGAGTACCCGGTGGATGTTGAACTCTTCTACCCCAAGCATGATTACTAGTGGGTCATCATGAGGTTGCCTAATGTTGCGACCATCTCTTTCTGAGAAGACAATATCAGGCTCGTCATTCTTTGGCATCTTCATTAGAGGGAGCCGTGAATGGACACTATTTATTTCTTTCCCATAGGATTTTTTCAGGTACTTCAGTGTTCCGCTTGCTGTTAGTCCTCCTGAGATCGTCTTTATCTCTCCTGCAGGAGGTTTGCTATCTCCTACTTCCAGAGTTCTGTCCTGGTTGTCATTCCGTTGGTATCTGTGGGGCTCCGTCTTTCTGACGTACTTCTGTAACTTCCTTTGTCGGATTAAAGTCTCTACCTGGTCTTTCAAATGCCTACACTCATCGGTGCGATGCCCGTGATCCTGGTGGAACCTACAATACTTGCTCTTGTCTCTCCTTTCTACTGGAGTGTTAATTGGCTTTGACCATTGTAGGGAGGGATCGTCTTTTATCTGCATAAGGACCTGCTCAATTGGCATTATTAGAGGAGTGAAGTTAGTGAACCTAGGTTTCCTATCTGGAAGTTCCTTCTTTTTCCTTGTAGTCTGCCCAACATTTCGTGTCTCCTTCTTCTTATCGCGATTACTACTTGTTCCTTCGTCTCTCTTCCTTTTTCCTTTCATTTCTTTTGCGAGCACCGCATCTTCTGCATTCATGTAATTCTGAGCTTTACGGAGCAACTCCGCGACTGTTTTTGGTGGACTTTTAGTGATTGAGAAGAAGAAATCTCCTGGCAGCAACCCTGCTTGGAAGGTTATTAAGATTACTTGATCTTCAGCTTCATCTACTTGCAGCAGCTCCTTACTAAATCGAGTGACGTACTGTCTTAGTGATTCTCCTTTTGCTTGTTGAATGTTGAGAAGATGGCCAGTTGGCTTTTTATGTCTTTTCCCCCCAATAAAATGACGAACAAAACCCTTGCCGAGTTATTCAAAATCTGCAATAGTTCTTGGGGGTATCTTGCTGAACCATACCCTGGCTGCTCCTTTCAATGTTGTTGGCAATGCCCTACACATCACCTCGTCTAGGGTCATCTGGAATAGCATCAACGTTTTGAATAATTCAATGTGATCCAAGTGATCCTTGGAACCGTCATACGACTCCAACTGTGGGAGACGGAACTTTGGTGGGAGAGGACGGTTCAGTACTTCATTAGTGAATGGTGAGTCCGTCCTTCAAATCATCCTATCCAGATTCTCTCTGCCTTTGTCCTTTATAGCACTCTTTAGTTCGTCCATCTCCTTCCTCATGTTGCGAAGTTCATTCTCCACCCTGGTGAAGTCTTCTCTTGAAGTCCTGTCTCGCCTGTTGGTTTGAGAGTTTGACTCTTCTTTATTTTGGTTTTCACTTGTTCGTCGACATTCTACGTTTTGGGATTCCATTGTCTTTTGTAGTTCTTCATTCTAGCGAGTCAGTTCTTCCACATTGGCCAAAAGGGCTTGGATTTGTTGTTGTTGCACAGTATCTAGCTGAGGTGTGGCCTCTGCTTCCATCTTGTACTCCAAGGAACTCTTTTGTCACTGGGAAAGATGGCTTGAATGATTAGCGTTCCCACATACGATGCCAAACTAATGATGCAAAAAATCAACAGTTGAGCTCCTCATCGTAGCGGACGGACGATGTTGTGAATGGGGTCGTCTCTGTAGATGGAAAATCAGCAAAATGAACTGGGTGGAAAAGTAACATGCCAGTGTGACGTCAGCCAAACCGCCTCCGATTCTTAAGTTAGTAAGGTAGAAAGATTCTTAAGAGGAAAAGAATGGAGAGTGATTTCATAGAGTATTTGCGTGTACCTTTAACTTTTGTTACCTTCTCTATAGTTGTGTGCCTCATTAATGTTCAATGAATCACTATATTTACACTTAACGGCTAGTGCGCTACAGAATCTTTGTCTGAAGTTCACAGCTCATTCTGTGACCGTTGCTCCGTCTATTACGTTTGGTCATCAATGAGCGTAATAAATGCGCAGCGTCTTCTCTGGGTTAGTGACGATCTCCACTTAATGACGATCATAAATTTTTGACTCATCACTATATATACCCTCATTACCCACAAAAGTATGAGAGGTCATTCAGAGAGAAAAAAAACCTTAGATAGGTTTTCTACAACATACACACCCATCTTTTAGAGAGAGAGCTACTCATCCTTAGTGAAAAATCATTGTAGCCTCTTCTCCTTCCCTCTTCCATTGACATATCTTGAGAGGAGATTTGTACCCAAACACAACCCACACCTTTTCAGAGTGTAGAGAGTGTTTTGGAGCTTGGAAAGCTTTGGGGATTTGCCAAAAGAAGCCGGTGAGGCTTGGCGGATGCAATCGGGCATATTGCGGGATCGGGAAAGCTAGAGAAGACATGACTCCGAGAAGTCCGTTGGTAGTAGGAGCTTGGAGGGCTCAAGTACATTGGGTAGATTAGGCTTGGAGGGTCTTTTGTTATTCATGTACTCCAACTTTATTGTCTAATGGATCGATTATCGCTTGGAGGACGGCGGAGAGGTTTTTCGCCGAGTTCTTCAGTTTCCTCTTCGATAACATGTTTTGGTCTTATCTTGTGGTTGCATCTCTCTTCCCTTACTCTTGTGCTTTACTTTTATTGTTCATGTTTATGAACTAGAGCAGTTTTCGGTGATTGCACTTCATTTACTCTTGTTCCGCACTTAAATAAGTTAGAGTAAAAGCAATAGCAGTATTTTTTATTGGGGGTCTAAACAAGCTCTTGTGTTTACACACAAATCAGAGCTTTCATTTGGTATCATAGCGGGTACACTTATTTTGGTTTCATTACCTAAGTGTGATCCTTAACCCCTAGTGTGTTTTGCCATGGATAGTGTTTTGTATGCTTCTATGGATGTTTTGGATGTTGTTGAGTGTAACATGCCATGTGTTTGTGAAATTCCTCTATGAGTGTTAATCCTCATAATTGTGATGACATGTTACATGAATCTATGGGTGTTGTTACCAAATGTCAAACTCTTGAAGAAAAAGGCTAAGAAGTTTCATGAGAATTTGAGCAAGTTCATTTGTGAAAAGGATGATTTGATGGATAAGCTCAATGAATCCAATAAATTGGTTGAAAAGTATAAGAAACTTGCTGAACATTCTCTTGAAAAACTAAAGGAGTTTGAATGTTTGAATATGGACTTGGATGCAAAACTTGTTTTGTCTAACAAACTAGTTGATGAGCTAAAATGTGAAAATAAATCTCTTAAGATGCATGCCAAGTGTTTGATTGCTGAACCTATTGCAAAAAAGGATGAAAATATTTGTTGCAATCATGTTGTGGTACCAGATTTTATGCCTATTTTATGTTCTACCTCAAAGGACAAATCGGTGTACGTTCCTCCACACAAAAGAAATCAAAAGGTGGAGAGAAAGATTCTTAAGTCAAAGCCTCTTTTTAGGTCTCAACTTAAGGTTTTGGATAGATCTAAGTTTGTTCCAACTTTTCACCATTGTGGTGTGATTGGTCATATAAGACCTCAATGTCATAAGTTGAAGAAAGAACAAAATCATGATGCTAGATCCCTTCCCAAAAAGCCTAGTGGACCTAAACACATTATTTGTCACCATTGTGGTGCTTTTGGTTATCTAAGACCTCATTGCTCTAAGTTTCAAGCTCTTAAAAGAATCAAAAGAAAAGAGAAACTTGAGCTTCTTGGAAGTTGTGCTTTGCAAGCTAAACCGGATTTGGGGGAAAATAGTAAGTTGTTGAAGAAAGTTTTTAATGTTCTTACCTCCTTGTCTATGTGCATTTCCGGTTTTCATTCTTCCAACCCTCATCTCACTTCTCATGAGATACTCATTCCAAACAATCATTCAGTTTGGATGAGGAAGGGTTTCTATGGTTGAGCTTATGCTCTTTTGGTCCTTGATCTAATTTTTTCGATCTTTGTAGGACTCTTTATGCATTAGATGCTTCACTGTCATGCATTTGTGCATAATGCATCTCTTTATATGCATTGTTTTTGTTGTTTTTGCATTTGATCGTACTTTTACACTTTTGTTTTTGTGTGAGTAAAAATTCAAAACACATAAAAAGTGAAAAATTCAAAAAGTTTAATCGTATATGTTTGAGCACATTTCATATGTGAGTTTGGCCTAGTACCTTTGTACTAATGGCGTAGTGCATTTACGAGCTTAGCTTGTTATGTATGCACATTTTCTAAGTGTGAGTGACATTTAGAAATTTACGTTTGATTGTTGTAAATAGATCTTCAAGCTTGTTGTACGTTTTTAGACCCCTTAAAACACAACCAGATTAACCTAGTTAATTAACCAAGTGATTACTTAGTCAAATTATTCAAATCTAGGTTAACATAAATATATCATATCATTGTAAAGTGCGTAAAATAAATAAAACAACGATATGATAACACAGGAAAACCAAACCGGTAAAAAACTTGGGGAGGATTTAACCTAGTTATCTTCAAGGTAAAATGAATCCACTATGAAAGAATTAAAGTTTACACAATAGCGACTTAGACCACTAACATCCTATTGATACCTCGAGTAGGAAACTTACTACCACGACCCCATGATAGCTCCAAATCCACGGACTACTTCTTTCTTAAATTCCCAGCAAGTACAAGCACTCCCGCTTGTGTATCTTTAAGTTCTTGAATCAGCAACTGAATTGATCACCAAGTTCTTGACATAATCTTGAATCTTGGAAACCCTAAGTGTATGTGAAGGCAACCACCTCTTAATCTTACAAAAGGTTCACACACACAGCATAAAGAGCTCTGTAAATGTGGCTAGGGTTTTCCCTTTTATACCTAGGGCAAAACATAAAACCCTACACGTCAAACGGGCTTGGGCTAAGTTGGAAATTCTGCAGAAAAAACAATCTGCATGACTTTCGATCGATCGAGTCTAATTCTCGATCGATTGAGCCAGGTAGATTTACACAGTAAATCCTGTAGCAACTCGATTCCAACTTTACATAAAAAGCATATACTTTGAGCAAGTCTAAATAAGACTAAAACATTTTGATCATGGTTTGCCAACATTACAAAATAGAGTTCTTATACATTAGTTCCTCATTCCTTAGAACCTAACACTTGTCATGAATGATTGGTCAATAGACTTGCTTGATCTTGATACATGCATAGACTTGTACCTATATATCTCCTCACAGTTTTTTTCTTTTTCAAGAGTTCTATAAATGTTGATCTCAAAAAGAGATATTGAGCTAAAAAAGTCGTCGCACATACTAGTATTTGACTAGGAAAAAGGGAAAACGACTTTGTATTAAATTGTATGATGCCAAAGCCAAGGGCTCAATTGTCAAAGTTTATCTCAAAATGTTTATGGCATCGCTTCTCAAAAATTTGAGTTGTTTTGATCAAAAGTATGTAAAATGGAAGCACAATAAAAAGCTTTCAATCAAGTGTAATCACATTGGTGAGGGGTCATATATGTTCATTTCTACAAGTGAGATAGATCACTTGACTTCGTACTAGTCATGTATGACTTGATTAAATTGATCATTGAAGTTTCATACTAGACTATGGACTAGTTCATACCTGATCCACACACACAACACACAAGTTTAATGTCCAATGAATGCCTATTTCATTTGTGTGTTTGTACATGTTCAAATGTGATGTGTGTGTGCTTAACCTTATATGGATCAAACCAAAAAGATTTTTCTTCTTTTTGTTTGCTTTTGGAAGTGATTTGTATCACCCATATTTTTCAAAGTTTTTCAAGTTGTTTTTGTGTGAAAAACATGTTTTCTGGGTGTTTTCGTGACTTATTTCATGTGTAAGCTCAGTCGCAAGCTAAATGGTTCAATTCTCAAGTTTTTCAACTTTGGACAGAGAATTTCACAAGTAAGGCTTACCAGCGAGTTACTAGTGAAATTTTGCTAGTAAGGCTTACCAGAGAAAATTCCCAACTTCTAGCAAAAATTTCCAAATCAGCTTTTTAAAGGGCATTTCGTGGGACATTTGTTTTAAATGTCTCCCATCTTCTCCCAAACCCCTATTTTCAGGCTTCAACATCAAAACCTAACTAATTTCAAGTGTTTTACATTCCATAAACATCTCAAAGGTAATCTTTAACTCTTTTCATTGATTTTGATCCTTAGATTATGTATTTGGAGGTTTTTTATGTTCATAGTTGGGATTTTCTCAAATGGGAGTTGGAAAACTTAATTTTTGTCAATCTTTTTTATTGGGTTTTGTTTTAAATGTTGATTTTCTTTGGATGTTGAACCCTTGTGGCGAAAATAACATGTATTTAGGCAAGTTTTTCATATGTTCATGCATTGTTTAATATATATGTGTAGTGTATGCACTCTAAGTGTTTGATAAAATGCCCAAATGACATTTTCTTGTTGTTTTGGACTCCGATGAGTACCAATTTTTGGGGATCTCCATAATTATTCATGTTTATCATGTTTTGATCATTGGTTGTGTGTTTTACACACTTTGCCCCGTGAGTGCTTGCTCATGCATTGGTCATGCATCTCACATGCACACTAGATGCACCTTTACTGCACACACTCTAACACTTGACATGTTTTGCATTCACTCATGCTAGTTAAGTCTTTTTAGACCTTTTAGCACATATAACATGTTCTTGTGTCTTTGTCATGCCTTGGTCTATAGTTTGTTCCATTATCCTTAGCATGTCATGTTTACTTTATACTTTGTAGCATTGTGTCTTTAAGATGTTTTATCTTTCGTTTGAGTTTCATTTTCTCATTCATCTTGCACCTCTTATGCATCATCTTTTACCCTTGTTCATATCTTCTTTTCTTTCCCTCTTCCTTTTGATTCATTTGTCTATTTATGACAAAAAGGGGGAGAGTATACTAGAGTGTATATCGGAGTGTATCGTCATTTCTATATGACTCATGTGCACATTCTTAAGGGGAGAAATTCTATCTCGTGCACATTCGTAGGGGGAGAAAGCCATAGGGGAGATGCATATACTAAGGGGGATAAGACATCTTTTATGAGAAAACTTTGTTTTGTCTTGTTTTACCTTATACTTGTTTTCTCGTTGCTTTATGGTGCTTTGAGTTACATTCAGTATCTATGCTTTATTGCTCTCATCGCATCGTGTTTATGTGTTGGACATGCATTTATCCTTATGCTATTGTGTTTTATTGGTTGCATATTTAGATGATCATTTGCTTTGCTATATGATCATTGTAGTCATTTCCATATGACTGCTTTGTGTTTGATCAAGTTTCTCATATGTTTTACAACATGTTTACTTGATTGTATGTTTACTTATAACATTATACTTGTCCTTTTATCACTTTATTTACTTTGAGGGTTTAATGCGTTTTGTGCAAGTGTTTCAGGTTACAGGTATATATGTTCCAAGTTCATCACAGGTTTTAGATTTAGGTGTGAATGAGTTTTGCCATTGTTCCCAAACTCATGTTTAAGTCTAGAGTTTGTTATTGGGTGTTTTGTCACAGAATAGCCAAAGGGGAAGATTGTAAAGTTGTGATTTACAACTATGTTTTGTGTTGGCTTTATTCCATGACAAAAAGTGTTGTAATTGCTCTAATTTTGTTCCTTGTATATTGTGGGATTTTATTGTATTGGATTTAGTATTAAGTTGGTGAAGAATCGAGCATGAAATGAAGAATCAGTGCAGTTTCACGATTGGCTCGTGAGTAGCTCGCAAGAAGGGTTCCCACGAAAAGGGCACATGAGAAGCACATGTTGGAAGTTGAAGAGTCATGCCAGCCTAGAGGATTTTGCGAGTGTCTCGTGGGTAAGGCCTTCTTGCGAGATACTTGCGAAACTCTCTACCTGGAGGATTTTTAAGTGTGACTTTCTTACCCTTCACCTATACTATATATACCCTCATTACCCACAAACGTATGAGAGGCCATTTAGAGAGAAAAACCCTAGATTGGTTTTCTACAATACAAATACACATCTTTTAGAGCGAGAGTTACTCATCTTTAATGAAAAATCATTGTAGCCTCTTCTCCTTCCCTCTCCCATTGACATATCTTGAGAGAAGATTTGTACCCAAACACAACCCACACATTTTCAAAGTGTAGAGAGTGTTTTGGAGCTTAGGAAGCTTTGGGGATTTGCCAAAAGAAGTCGGTGAGGCTTGGCGGATGCAATCGGGCATATTGCAGGATCTGGAAAGCTAGAGAAGACATGACTCTGAAAAATCTGTTGGTAGTAGGAGCTTGGAGGGCTCAAGTACATTGGGTAGACTAGATTTTGAGGGTCTTTTGTTATTCGTGTACTCCAACTTTATTCTCTAACGGATCGATTACCGCTTGGAGGGCGGCGAAGAGGTTTTTCGCCGAGTTCTTCGGTTTCCTCTTCGATAACACGTCTTGGTGTTATTTTGTGGTTGCATCTCTCTTCCTTTACTCTTGTGCTTTACTTTTATTGTTTATTGTTCATGTTTATGCACTAGAGTAGTTTTCGATGATTGTGGTTTATTTACTCTTGTTCCGTACTTAGATAAGTTAAAGTAAAAGCAATCTAGCCGTATTTTTTATTGGGGGTCTAAACAAGCTCTTGTGTTTATACACAAATCCGAGCTTTCAGTTTTAAACCTGAATGATCTTATAATGCCTTACAAACTACTAAACTAATCTCTTAGAATTAGACATGGCAAACAGGAGAGTCAAGTTGGGTCAATCGGGTTGCGGGTTGTTGATACTCATTTTTGCAAATTTGCATCCAGAAGCCCATGAGGAACAAAGCCCAAGAAAACCCTAAGATATGGGTTAAAGTATGAGCAAAGAGATGGTAATCGGGTTGTATTCTAAAAAGCCCAAAGAGAAAACAATGTGTAAATAAGGTCCAAGTGATGGCCTAAAGATGATTTTGAGAAAGAAATGGGTCCCAATAAGTGAGGCCCAACAAAATTAAAGAAAGAGAAAAGAAAGTAGAAGGGTCAATAGATCCAACCCAATGTAGTGAATAATTGAAGAGAAAAAAAAGTAAAAGGGTCAATAGGCCCAACCCAATATAGTGAATAAATGAAGAGAAAAGAAAGTAAAATGGTCAACAGACCCAACCTAATGTAGTGAATAAATGGGTTAGCAAGCCCAACCCAATACATGGTAGAAAGCCCATAATGCCCTTGTATAAGGGGATAAGGTTGAATTCTGATTCTGCGGAAGTAAAGCAAGGTGAAACCGTGCAAAGCCATAGCGGTAGGAAACACATGAAGAAACAAGACAAAGCCACAGCAGCAGGAAATGCATAAAGAAACAAGACAAAGCCAAGGTAGCAGAAACGCATGAAGAGGAAATAAGACAAAATCAAAGGCAGCAAAAATGCGTGAAGGAGAAATAAGACAAAATCAAAGGTAGTGGGAAACGAGTGAAGAGGAAAAAGAAGAAATCAAAAGCCATAGAAAATGCATGAAGAGGAAGAAACCAAAGAATAAGAAGTGGAGCAGCTAGAGCCTCGTTGACCTGCAATCTAGCCAATGCAAAGGAGTCAGGGTCCACAGCTGGAGAGGAACAGAGGGTGTGGTTTGGTGGAGGGGGGAAAAGCCCAAGTTTTGGTATCCTACTAAGACCCTTTTTGGAAGATTCTTTGTTAGGAAAGTATACTTACCAAAATGGGTAGAAAATTGGTGGGAACCATCTGATGCATGTTAGAGAGTGAGGACAAGAGAGATTAATGAGGGTTTGTCGTTATGGGAAAGAGAGAGATGAGGCTATTGTGGCCGGATTGGCTTTGCCCAAAAGTGGAAAGAAGTTCGTTGCTAAGCAAGTAGTGGGACTGAACCCACTACCAGCGACCAGAAGATAGTGGTAGTGAACAACCTGTATACGAACAAAATGTGCTAAGTGCCTACGGCAGACAAAATGGTTGGTGGAAAGTAAGGGCAAAAAAGGGAAATCACCTAGGATTGACCTCAGGTATGAAAGGAACAATTCCTATGAATATGGGGACATCAATCAACAATGGCAACAAGAATGAGAGAACAACAATGAAAAGGATGAGAAAATGGGAGGACCACAAGAAGAACAACAAGAGCCCAGTAACCTAGGAAGTTAGAAACAATCGAAAGTGAAAGAAGAGAGAAAGAGGAAAAGAAAGTGAAACGTAAAAGAGAATATAGAGTTGAGAAAGTAGAGTATACACGACAGACCTAACATGCATCATTAGGCAACCTTTTCCCTCCCTCATATAAAACCATACTCTCTGTCTTCTCAATCAAGAGGATAGCTATTCTGACACATTCTCCAAACTACATAACTGTATGGACTTGTAAGTAATAAGGTTAAGTAAGTTGGAGTTTGAGCTCTTTTTAGTATATATCTTGCAGAGAACCCTTTTACTTTTGTTATTATGTGTGCTGTTATTATTATTTATTTTTGCTGCTAACATTCTTAGACTAACAGATATTTTGCTGTTATCATATACGTATAAATATATATATTTCTCTTTCTTTGGAGTGTTTGGTCTTGTGCATAGACTAGTTCCAGGGGAATCCCACAGAGAGAACCAGGCGCAACTTCCCTACCCTCTGTAGAAAGCCTTAGCCCAATAGCGCAAAAAGACACCCACACAAGTCAAACAGGTTGAGGGTAAAAAAGGGTCATTTTAAGCGGGTTAGAAAACGGGTCAGGTCAATCAGGTTGCAGGTCGGGTCGGGTTAACTTGTATTTTTCACATGAATTTTTTTAAAAGAAAATAACATGTATTTGCCATTTGGAAAGTCACACAGCAAATTACTTGATGTAAATGCATTACTTTGAACTCCCTACTCATATCAATAATGAGCTTAGTTAAACAAATTAATACTTGTTCAATAAATTTAAAATTATACAAATCCCAACATTACTAACCAAAACAAAATAGCACAAAGGATAAGTAAAACAAATACACAAGTTTCATTTCTACACAATATCAACATCTCAAAACATATAACAAAATTACAAATGTCTTATTGGATACATAGAATAAACTTACAAATGCCTTAATGGATAATTAATTTGACAAAGAATAAAAGCATATAAGAAATTTATAATCTTGAAAACTAATTTTATAATCTATTATTAATTGTGGTTGACACTCTCTTTCAATTTGAGAATATATGTTAAAGTATTGTTTACTTATTTATACATAGTCTCTTTTATGAATATCATGTTGTTGTTAAGCAACACACACTCTAGGAAATATCATAATTTATTTTGAAATGCCGTTTATTTTATATATGAATTGTTAAAAAATAGGCTTAACCATTCATAATTTATGCTAATTTCATTGATACTTTGGTTTCAATCTTTTCACACTAATGAATGTTTTTCATTCATGTCTATAATTTTAAATATATATTTTTAACTCTACTGTAACCAGATTATCTTGGCATGTACTTTGTTATTTGATATCTAAAAATCTTTACTCATTACGTATTGCCTCAGCCATTCATCTTTCAATTCATTTGCATGCAGTTATTTAAATGTCTCAATTGTTTCCTTAAAGTTCATAACAAACAATTAAATCAATATTGTCTTTATTTTATTTTATTTTTTTACCAACAAAAAAGTTTTAAAAAATGGTTTGGGTCATTGGTCAGATTGACCTGCAAAAAAAATGGATTGGGTCACGGGTTAACTTGCTTTTGCTTCGGGTCAAAAATTTCGGGTTCAGGTCGGGTCGGGTCAAGAAATTCTGACCCGTTTTGCTATGTCTACTTAGAATTGATTGTTCAATGCTAGCCAATTCAATATATCTTCTTCTTCTTCTTCTTCTTCTTCTTCTTCTTTTTTTCATTCATTTGTCACATTAATTATAATAGTGTGTTTAGAGCCATATGAGTTTATTTTTTTTAGATGTGAGTAGTTTCCTCGCCTAACATAGGACTTCAAGAATTTCATAAGGTCTTAGATGTGTGTAGTCTCCTCACCTCACACACTTATGTAACATCTTAAATTTCATAAGGTTTTAGAAATCAATAGACCTTAATCTAGGTCTCTTCGAGTATTTGATCGGAGGTTTAAAGTAAACTAACTCCTTGGGATTAGATTAGTAGACCTTAGGAGTTAAAAAGGATACATGTCTCCAAATTTTCTCAAAAGTAATACCCTCAAAAATAAAATATTTATAAAAAATAAAAACTATTAAAAAAATGCCAAAAAAAGAAAAAAGGAACAATTCAACTGACCATACCAACCGTACCTATGTATAAAATGCGGAATGGAGCAGCAAACGCCACGTCGTGTGCCATGAAGCCATGAGAATCTCCTCTTCCGTAGCTTCTTCTTCTTCTTCTGCATATTTCCTGAAAGCCTCTTACTCTCATTGTTTTCGGAAGCAGTTCAGAGCTTCTTTAGCTACCAACAAAATCTCGGATCAATCCACCATGGAGAAAAACTCACAAGGTAGTGAGTAACTTGTCAAATTAGTTTGCACTCAAACCATTTCTGCTTCCTTTTTTTGGGTTTCTTTCTTCTTTTTTTGCCTTTGTAAATATGGATTTTTTGACTGTTCATATGCTTTAATTGTGGGGTTTTGAAACAATACAGATCAGATAGATGAAGTGTGTTCCAAGGAAGCATGCGACTTCAAGTCAAGAAAAAACAATTCTGATGCTATCATTCCTCACATTCTGCACCTGTGAGTTTCTCTCTTTCTCTCTCTGACACACACACGACCAAGTTTAAACTTTAGATTGCTAAAATTACCTGGGACTTGCTATGTTACCCAAGAACAGCTTGAATATATACAGAGAGTTGAGTTCAAGACACACTTGTAAGGTTAAGTTATGTACATCATCTAATAACATTTTATTAAATTAAAAATTTGAAAATCCCACAATTAGATTACATAATCTCTATGTTCTTAACATGTTTGCAAAATTTCAAGATGATCAAGTATCAATAATTTTCATTTATTGATTATTTAAATCTCAAGTTTTTATATTTTAAAATTATACATAAAAGATGAGTTTTTAAATTAAAGAGTAAATAACATCGATTGGCAGGGAATTTGGCACGTAGAGATCATGTAATCTAATAAAACTAAAAAGTTATTAGGTAGTGTAATGTTTCTTAAAGCTACAGTAAGTGTGACTTGAACCCAATACATATACATTACAATTTGTTTACTGTTCTCTCCTGCTCCTGGTTCTCTCTCTTGCATAGTGGAGCAATTTATTGTGAAGTCCCAATGCTAACGGATCAGTGTAGTAATTAATATGTTGGTCTAAATAAAAAACGGTTTTCATAAAAAAAAAGGGTTGTCAAGCTGTGGCTACAATTAAGCAATCAATTCGTTGTTCAGGTTGGAGTTGAATCATGTTAGACAGGTTGATGGTTTTAGTTTCCCATTTGGGCTTTGCAAGCCTACACATTTAGAACGCATTGCACTGTGATTTTAGTGCTAACAGAATGTTGATGCTAACACCTAAATGTGTTCAATACAATTAGAAATTTAATGGTTATAGAATGCCCTGATGTTTTCCATTCATAAGCAAATTTTATTTTCTTCAAAACTCATCACTTATGATTTATTTATTTATTGGTTGGTAAGGTATACATGTTCTAAATGGGTCTTGAACTCAAAATCTCACTCTCCACTCCATTGTTAGAAGAGGAAAGAAATGTCATTTGTGCTAGAGCTCATTGTCTTCAAAACCCATCACTTATTATTGCAGAAGTTTGATGAGAATTTTGCAATTGATTTTTCAGTTATGGATCTTGTGCAACACCTCAGGACTTTGAAATCTACGCTCACAATGCTTCTTTCGAGGATCCACTCATGTGTGCTAATGGGTAGGTATTGGCTTAAATTAGTTTATATTGAAAAGAAATATGAGCTCAATGATTTATACACCAAAACTATGCTATTCAGTGGATAGTCATTTCCTCAGATTAAAAAATTAATTTGCTGAAAATTCAATGGCACCTTTAAGTGTATGTATCAATTCAGCTAGTAATTGTGAAAAATTTCTGAAAGATAGAACAATTTTATAAAAAGATCACCTCCTAGTCAGATTGAAATTAAAGACACCTAAGTCACCGTAGTTGAACCTTTTCCATTTGTGCAATAAGTTTGTTACTCTTCATTTTAATAGATCTGGCCTTTGTTTTTCATCTGGTTCCTTTGAAGTGTCTTTGCTGCTGAATGGAACGGTATGCCATTTTGTTGGGAATTTTAGGGAGCTTTAGTTATTTTTATGTATTGCTATAAAAATATGTTGTCACACTGGTATATTTACTGGAAAATGGCATCTTGAACACTGTGGAATCTGCTTTTCAACATATTTATAGTGCCAGAATTGTTATATCAGTTTTCTTAAATTGTTGTGCTGCTGTCACAAGTTTTTTCAGTTTTTGACACTATTTGCACTAGTAGTTTAGTCCCATAAATTAGAACCTTTAATTAAAATGAGGGATGCGGTTAGCTGTTGGTACTATGGAAAAGATTCTTTGTTCTGTTTTTTTGGAAGACAATTTAGAACATTTTCTTCTTTCAACGCTTGTGTTGGGAAAACAGATGACAGAACATTTTGTTCAAGCAAAATGACTTTCATAGGTTTTCAATACACATTGATATGATTTTGAAATTGTGTCTGTGTCAATCATTACTGCCACCATTGATTTGATGATTTCCACTATGGTGCAACATCTCCAATCATACAACATAGGCCCAATAATTTTCTGTTTTCTGTTGGAGGTGCTATTGCCCATTTTATTTGTGTTTTTATGATGCAGCACTTTGAAGGTGAAACTCTTGAGCTGTTTCTAGTTGGAGGTCATATTACCAGTTGGTGCATGGATATTGTTTCTAGCAAAAATTTTCTCATCATTTTGCAATCAATATTCTATCAAAGCTATATGAAAAAATAGATCGTTACTTCCAAATTGTTTGAATAAGTTGCTTCTTTGTAAAATTTTCACTTTCAGTCTATTATTGAACTGTTTCTGTAGGAATTGTGTAATAGTTAGAAAACGGATTCCAATCTTTTTCCCCAAATAATTTAAATACATGCATTTAAGATATGAAGGATTCTTATTTTAATATATCGAAAGCCCATGCTAAGGGATTAAAAGAATAAGGATTATACTAATTAATTTGCTCCAATTCCTATACTGTTTCTACTACTAGAATTCAATTCTCTATGATGTTTTGGATATTTTATATTTTCTGAAAAAAAGCAAAAGATAATGAGCCATGTCTCAATTTCCAGTCAATATTTGATGTATTGCAATGGATTCATCAAAAACCTTCTTATTCTTATGGATTTATTAAAATTCTTCTTGTTCTTATTGACAAAGACTGAACATTTTACTTGGTATCATTGATTAATCTGCTGCTTACTTCCATTACGTAGTCTGTGTTACATAATTTATATTTATTGATTTTGCAGGACGAAGCAGATAAAATCAGCATTCTACTCACTTTCCAAGGTTTGATTTTTATGTCTGTATTGGTTACTGTTTTGCGTCTTTTCAAACATCGTGTATTTGAAGCCTATGTTTTCAGCTTAATCAGGATGTTCAATTGTGGAAAATTTTATATTTATAATTGTGGTGATTTTTCAATAGAGAAAACTGTAATAAATATATATTTGAAATGAAAAACAATAGTTTTCCAATACAATTACTGTTGTTTTGCTTTGTACTTCTGTCTCATGGCCAACATTGGAAGTAGCCCCTTGCCATATGATCTTGTCTATTATTTAGATACAACATGCATAAATAATTATAGTTGAACATTTTGTTTTTATAGCATTTATTTACAACTATACTTAAAATGCATTTACAGTTTACTAAAACTGCTAGTTTTATATAGTGATAATACGGTTGCTTGAAACATTGTTTGATAATCCAAGCACAGTAGATTCTTAGATGGTGCTCAGTGAATGCCTCAGTGTTTGCATATATATGCTGCTACTACAGTTGAAGTAATATGATGTATGGGATGAATGTGAAGTTTATCTCAAGCCTATAGATCGCCATGAAATAGTATTGGTACAAGGGGAAAGTATTATATTGACAAGGAAGTTGTTGACCTTAAACATGGAGAACAAAAGATACATAATTGAATATTTTACCATCTTCTTGTTCAAATGTAACAGAAGTGAGAATTTTAACATCTTTGATGTTCCTTACAAACTAAATCTTATCTTGTTTTAGCCATTTATTCTTTGGTATTGTCCAATTTTTGACTGATTAGGTTCTTCCCCATGACTTCCAGGTCTTTAGTGAATCAAGAATTGTGGAGTATAGCATCAAAGAAGAAGTAATTTCACCAGGAAAGCAAGAGGTTAAAAATTTCATTTGCTACTCCCTTCAATTTATTTATTTTTTTCTAGTTTCTAGTATTCTATTTGGGTTGTCCTTTTATATATATATATATACATTTTAAATCCATGTGTTTAAATACAGATATTAATTGACAACAAGCAACACTACAAGTTCTTGGGGAAAGAGATAGATATCATATCACTCATCAAGTTGCATGTTGTTGATGGGAAAGTTGTTCGCCATGAAGATTGGTATGTGCTTAAGTTCTTCATTGTTGCTGTGTTCCATTCAGTCACTAGTATATATTGATTTGAAATAACACCCTTAAAACATTAGGTGTATATGAAACACACTCTCCTTGACAGCTAATACTTTTCTGGTCATCCTTTCTCTAACTGTGTTTTAAAGTGATACCCTCTTTTGATGACTTTTCTTGTATACTTGGAACTCATTTCTGTTTATGTAAATTTGGGTCATTTAATGGCAAATAACGGTTCAAACAAAATGGATAGAATGAAGGAAGCCACTAATTAGGGTATTTTTCTATGATCTTTGTTAGACATAAGAGGACTGCACTTGCTACGCAATTCAATTCATAGAAATCAGCATGTACGAATTTTATGAGGATCCCTTTTTCTTTTTCTTTTTTTTGGGCCGTGATAGAAAAGACAGATGTCTTATACCCAAAATCTATATTAATACATTTGAATTTCTAGCTTTTCTTTTTTTTTCTGAATAGAAATTATGATTTAAGTTTCAAATACACGGGTAGTTTTCCACCCATGAAGTTGGGTTGCCTGGGAATGAATCTATTCCACATGCTAGTTTTCTATTTGGTATATATGAAATTATTGTCCGTCTATTCTGATGTCTCTTAAACAACTTGCTGTACTTTTCTGAACTTTAAACCAAGCCACTGTGTACCATACCCTGGCTGGTTAATTTTTATAAAATCTGAGAAACAGCAAGTGTTGAAATGTTTTTGAAATTAGGAAGTTTAGCTCTGAGATTCAAATTTATACTATCCACTTAGGTTATAGAATACTAGAATAAGTGGCTAATAAGTTCTAATGTGAAAAATAATACTTGTTGGACTATCTATAAAACTAGAAAGCATGAGATTTCGGTCTGGGTTGTAGTGCAGCTATGTAGAGCATGATAAAACACTGTGGACAAAGTACTCTATGTCTGGGACTCAAGGTTGTAAAATCACAAAAGTAAATATGTTTGGCATATATTCTCATTATATCTCCCCAGTGGACTTCAATTCAAATGGAACCTCCTCTTTGGTAGAGCAATGTGGCATTGAAAATGTTGTTCAAGACAAAAAAAAAAAAAATAATAAAAAATATATATATATTTTCTTACTTTTTAATAATGTTATTTACATTTCTATTGGTCAGATAGCTATGTGAAATTCTGAATAATATGTTCATAGGTGGGACAAGAAGCCTATTTGGAATAGGGATACCTCAAAGCTGCCACTTGTTGGTCGAATTGCAGAAGTGACTCGCAAGGGTTCAATGCTGGCAACTCATGCAATTATGAGGTTTGGGAAGGATCCAACCAATTAAACTCACTCTTGAAACCAAAAACAATGGACTATGATCTGCTCCTGCTTATGTGAATGGGTCGTGGTTGTTGGTTCATGCTGATACTTCTCTACAAGCCAATTCATTGTGCATGTGGTTTGCAGCTTAGGATAGGTATGCAGGCTTTAATCAAACATAGTTTAATTTATCTGCTTGATGACAGATTAGCTTGTGAGTAATTGAACACTTGATGGTGTTCACTCATTCGCCACCAAGCTTTCCTTTTTATTACAGTTTGCTGTGTATAGGAATTTGTTAATTTTCGAAAGAATAAATAACTCTGTACCCTCACAAGGCACGTTGAAACTATGTAATAATAAATCTATAGTTATCTGTTATGGAGGTAGCGCTTGCATGCAGTGGCCATTTTGCAGAACTGATTAGCATTCTGTGATTTGTTCATCTTTTGTTGCTTGCAAATATTTCGATGACATAAGGTAACCTATAACATAGTTATGATGCACTAATTCAAAAGGATAAGTGGTTTCTTTTCTTGATATCTCTTTTAACTCTTTTTTTCCCCCTCTCATTGTCAGCATATCTATATAGCACATTTTATGTTGTACAAGTTTTTAGCATAGCCCTTGATTGTGACCTGAATCAAGGCATCTCAATCGTCTTTGATTCAAGCATTATTAAGGGCATCATAGGTCAACTATCATTGTATTTATACACAATGTACATACATTGGCAATATATAAAATACAGAGATTCTAGTAAGAACTTTATTTTGTACTTTCTTGTCTCTTTTGTTTCTCCATGGTATTAGAGCCACGTTCTTGTGGCCTCCAGTAGTCTCCATTTGCATGCACCAAGTCTTCATCTATCTACTGTTTGTGTTCTTTCTCTGCCCAAGCAGCGCATCAAATATTGAGGGAGGAAGTCAATGATGAATGCTTAATTGGGACTAGTTTAAAAATACTCTCCAACCGAACAGAACAATAGCTGAAACCTATTATTTGCATTAAAGATCTACCTAGAGTTGATCAAAGTGCTCTAAATGTTGAGTCAGCTAACTGTGTTTAGAGTGAATTTGAGCAGAATAAGGGCTTGTGATTTCATACCTCTGCTTAAGACCACATTTAAATATGTATAGGGTTCTATTTGGAGGTAGGTCTAGATTTCTAGTCGCCATTGAATCCAGGGGTCAAATCAGTTGCTCCATTCTACTCGAGATATTCAAGGTGAAATGGGTGAAGGACAACACCCTATTTCAAACTCTCCAAACTACATGACTAATCGCCTATTCACCACATTAAATGCAATTGATGGTATTTGTAAATACAAGGGTGATGGAGGGCAGCTGTAATTTGCACAAATGTTGGTGTTCCTAAGATTATGTTTAGAATATTTCATTTGCCTCTCCTCTCCTCTCCCTTCGTCCAAACAGGCCCTAAATATTTTCCGAGCTGTTTATTGTTTTCCTACCTCAAAGGAGGGGGTTGTCACATGATGTGACTCACATCCTCTCATGCAAACATTACTTGGACATGGATTGGATTTGATTGAAGGTTGTATGCCCTTTAGTACAATAAAGGGCTTGTTTCAATTGATTGTGGGCCTACTGTACCCTAAGCTATTGGGCTTGGGGTCCACTATCCTTACCATAGGCCCAATTCCTTTTATGTCCCATATTAACTTTACCCCACCTCCTCAGGTCACCCTATATTCTTGTCTTTAAACCAGTCTTGAGTCTCCACAATAGTGCTAGCTTCACCCCTCATCAATTATATATTTTATAAATCTGTCTATTTGTGTCTATCAAATATGGTGGTTGTGGTTGTGGGATCCAATACCAGGTTTTTTCAGCTGATGCCACGATCAAATAGAGAGAGAGACGATTGCAATTATGTGCACTCATCATTATTGGGAGTTGGAGATCCGAGAATTCCCTTACTTTCATGTAAAATTCACTTGTACCGTAAGAGCTTTAAAAAGTTGGTGCCTTTATAGAAAACAGTTGTTGCCTACCTTCTTTTCCTAAAGACTGCAAAAGCTTAAGTTATTGAAACTTTGTCCCCATTCCAATCCTTTTGCAGTGGCTCTCTCTCTCTCTCTCTCTCTCTCTCTCTCTCTCTCAAATTTGAGCTTTAGAATGAAGCTTGTCTGTCATGGCTGCGAAAGTATTGCATTGCCTTTAAAAGTATGTACATTTTGAATACTTTGAAGAATTATTGACCCTTCAAATTTCCCTACAAGAGTAGTGAGATCATGCTTTTGAAATTCTCTTTTCCTTTCCCTTTTTTGTATTTTAGATTATGTGCTAGGTGCATTTGTTGAAAGCGGCGAGTCTTCTAAAACAAATTTTCTAGCTTTATCCCCAAAAATCTTAGCTTGTGGAATAGCCTTCACATTTAACACTGCAAAGCAAAGACGCAACATAGTCTAGACACCCTAATGATCATTCTACTTTCCGCTTTTATTACAGTCTTACTATTTTATTACAGTTGTAATAATTTCAGCGTGTAAATCATGCACTATGCAAGTTCTTGGTTTTTGTTTTTTTTTTCTTTTTTGTTTTTTTTTTTGGTTGCACTGCTTCTTCTTCTTCGTTGTTATCATCATCATCATCATCATCATCATCATGTGAGTATTATCGACACAAGGTTTCACAATAAATTTTTACAAATGTTGGTGTGGCAAGTTATGAGTGGAAAAAAAAAAAAAAAATACTATTTTCACATGAGCCTGTAACTGAAAATATTTTTATTAGCATCAATCACATTAGACCATCTCAAAAATTGTGAAAAAGATTGTGAAATTTTTTATATTATCCTTGTGCAGTTGTGCTTGTGAGTTGTGCATGATACATTTTATCATGTAAATGGTCTACGGAGTGGCAACAAGTGTTCGTTTATTAATGACCGTAAATTAACATGCTCCCTTATTTTCTATGTGATTAGGGCTCCTTTTATGGACAACATTCATTGGGCCTTCCAAGCCCAACAAAATAATAGACGAGATTACATGTCACTGGATCTTCAAGGCCGCAAAATCTTAAGTACTCATTGGGCTCGTCGTGCGTGACCTGGTCTGCCAACTAAAAAGCAAGTTATTTGAACTGTCCCAAGCCCACGAAAACGTCAACGTATATAAGAGGAGGGTATTGGTCTAGCGAGCAGGAGAACAAGTTTTGGAAAGTGATAATTAGGCATTCATGCACTTTGAGACATATGTAGCTTGGGTTGACCTAGCCAATTATGATTCGGTAAAAAAAACGGAATGTTTTAAATAGGTTGCAAAACATATAACCCTTACTTGGTTTTTTAACCGTCGGGTCAATCTATTATGACTCTATGTTATTTCATGTGCGAAAAAAATAAAAAAAGAAACTTGATAATAGTATTTGTCATAGTACTCTACTTAACAAAACAAGGAATGAATTATAATTACAATTCTATCGAATTCTAAGTGTGAGCACCCCAAACAATGCAGCCTAGTGTGGGCCCATCCTAAATATGAACACATGAGTATGTCATTAATTCAAGGTTAGGGCGAAGAGTGGAAGTAGCCACCTAATTTAGATCCAAGAATTGATTTTAGACCCCTATGTAGAAGTCTAACTAACTAAACATGAGTTCGGAGTTAAGGTACTAGTATAGGAAGGTATTACGTACCTAAGACAGCCCACCAAGTGGATTGACCTCCTTTTATGTATGTCATAGCCAGGTATTAAAAAGGGTTCTCTCGATGAGATCTCTGTTATTTTTGCAAGAATTGCAAAAAGTAAAGCTAACAACACACATATCCCAAGCACATTCAATGACATATCAAAATGAAGTGATGTAACATGTTCCTAACACATTCAATCCACATCATAGGCATGTTTCTAACATGTCATTCACATATAGGCATGTCTAACGTATCAATCACACCCTAAGCATGCTTCTAAGTTCTATCATAATGTCAAAAGCAAGAGGTCAAACAAGCTACATATGTTCTCCAAAAATCATAACTCTCACCAGTAAAGATAGGAACCATGTTTTGAGCATATACAGTTGAATGTGGTTTCACTAAAACTTAGGACTCGTTTGGTAAGAGATTTCTAGTAACGTTGTTTAAGTGTTATGGAAATACGTGTGAGTTAAAAAGTATTGTAGAAATACGTGTTGTGGTATTTAAACACTGAAAACTGTTGTTTAAACAACAGTACCAAACGGGCCCTTACTATCATGGTTTATGGTTCAAGTTTATAGGAAGGGAAATTTAGGAAAAAAAAAAAAGGGGATGTCTCTAATATCAAAAGTGCTGAAAGTGCAATGTTGTAATTATGGAAAGATTTAGAAAGGAAAATTTCTAATTTTGGCTAGTATAAATTATAACGACACGATAAAAGTGTTAGCCACATCTGCGTTTACCCTAAAATGATTAGTCAAGTTACAACTGAAATTCCTAGTAATCACTTACATATCTCAATTAATTTGATTAAATAATACCTTATGTGAGACTCAATATACGCTCACACAATACACTTGTCCAGTTCAATCGACATAATACCTTATATGGATTGAAATACTGAAAAGTTTACCTCATCAATCGGTGACACGAGTTTGTCATGTGCTTTGTGGGTTTCTGCTAGCATATTTGAAGGCAATTCCACGAAACTCAGCCAAGGTACATTTAGTTGTTGGTTTTTTTGTTTCCTTTTTTTTTTTTTTTTTAAATGTGAAGGTACATTTAGGTTTTGATGTTGTGGATTCAATATGTTCTCTATTTGAAGCTATGTTGAAAAAAAAGGTTTTAGGTTTTAGATTGGCATTCTATGACAATGTAATTTTGATTGAGTCTATAATGTGTCATTAAGAGTTGAAAATTAGTAAATTACAGCTCCAAGATGTAACTCAAAAAAGATAGAAATTGAAGTTTTCAACAATTCTTCAATCAATGCTCAATTAATCGAACTAGTGTCTTTGATAGCCTTTCAATTGCAGCTCGATCAATTGAAAGAAGGTTCTTAACAATTCCTCGAAAGCAGCTCGATTGATTGAGAATCATGTATCATGGAATCAATTTTTTTTTTTTTTTTTTTTTTTAAGTCCCCTGCTGCCTTTGTTTTCTTAACCTACATACAAACGTGTATGAGGCACTTTAAAGCATGTCATTAGTTGAGTATGAGGCACTTTAAAGCATGTCATTAGTTGAGTATGAGGCACTTTAAAGCATGTCATTAGTTGAGGTTTAGAGAGATTTTGTTATGCACTTCAAATATAGAAAACCTAACCCTAATTTTCATCATCTCGTGAGTTTAGAAAATTCTCAATCAATGTTTATCATTTGGTGATCAAGAGTTGATGCTATAGACTCATCCATGGTGCGTTGCTGTAGAGATAAGTGTTAGGATTAGTGCCCTTAAATCCTATAGTATGATGCTATGTATAATATTAAGTATGACATTATGTATGACATTATGTGTGACTTAATATTGTGTTTAATAAAGTTGTTTTATTATTATCTGAAATAATGGTAACATGAATATTCGGACATTATCATATAGTCCATGAGATGCATAATATGTGATTTATGTGAAAAGTCACAGAAGATATAAATCACAAGTTCTTTGTAAACTCAGAATTATAGTTCGTAGTCGGTGATGAAATTGGGCATTTCATCTGCGAAGACTATAACATATCAATTACGATGATTTGTCTTGACCATGGAAGTGAAGATTTCTAATTGATATGTTGATATGTTTTAAGAGTTAAGACATATTGAATTGGACCGCTGTGAGATTTATTATTCTCCTAATGACTGTCAATTGAATAATAAATCTCACGACTTATATTTGCATGAACTCTTAATCCTAAGAGAATAATGGACCTGATCATGAGGTGTAGGTTGCTTTGATATATCAGGAGTGAAATCTAAAGTAACGGTCAAAACCTTAGTATGTTGAGCAGCCACATTTAGTGTTGATGGAACATATATTCTCAAGATGGAATTCATAGTATCTTGACGGAGATACAAAATATTCTCTTGAGATAAGTTTAATGGGTTTGTTATTCAGAGAGTTAGGCCTAACCACTTTAGTAAGACTAAAGTATATATTTATGAAATTGGATTTCATAAATATATGGTGAATAACTTAAAAGGATTAAACCGGAAACTCAAGGATTAAGATGTAGTAATTTACAAAGTGGTAGTCTACATTCATGACTTTGTATTATTTCGAATATTTTATGAAGGGGTTGCATATACGATAAAGTCTTGGGATATAATTTATAGATAAGGCCTAGAGTGCAACTATATTTATATAGTGATATTAAATATAGTTAATAGTAACTTTGGACTTGTCAAGAGTTGACAGAAAAGTCCAAGGCCCATTGGAGCTAGTATCTTATTGGTCCCTTTTGGTCCCACTCCAAGCCACATACTAGAGCCCAATTGGAAAGGCCCAAAAGACTAGCCCAATTAGATAATCAGTTATAAGGAGAGAAACATACAGAATGTTAGAGAAAACAATTTACATGAAATGGTGTATGTGAGTGTTAGACACTCTTGAATTCTCTCTTGAACATTTCATATAACTGATTAAGAGACCGCACATCTTGGGCATTAGTGAAGATTAAAAGTGTTCTCAAGAACTTGGAATCTTTGTTTTGAAATTCACTGCACCAAGGTATACTCTCTTGTTCTTGTATTTTGAAATTTACATAGTGCATGTTATCAATTGTGAATGAAGTAGATCCGTTAATTTTTCGCTGCGCACATGCATTTTTCCATTATTAAGGTGGTTCTTAGAGTCAAGAACACAGTTTGTGGAAGGTTTTTAGAATTAAAAAATTCAAGTTATTTGGAGTTTATCTAGGATAAGAGTTCATTTCAAATTGCAAGACTTCACTTTTACTGATGAATTCTTTATTGGAGTTAGAGAACCCCTACAATGGTTTTTCCTTCGAAGGTTCTCCATTAATTTTTCACTTTGTCATCATATTATTATATTCTTTACTTTATTGTTTAAAGCTTTACACATGGTTAGTTCCAATCCATGCTTGTGTTAATTAATTACGAGTGATTAATTTGAATAAATAATTGATAAGTCCACTAAACTTATTTAATCCGCTACATAATATATACAATGTGATCAAAACAATTTCTCTTTTTCCACAAGTGCTAGTAATAATAGGTATCTTTCAAAAATAACAACCATATAATCATTCACACACCAGTTAATTAACTTTTTGTTTTTAATGTTTATTTTTCCATGTTACCTCCTCTTTTTGACTGGTCTTCTCCTACATCCATGTCGATGCCTACATACCAGCCCCACTTGAAAGCTAGCCTCACTCTCATACACACACTTATTACTTTATAGGAATCTAATTCTGGTTTAATAGGTATGACATGGAAGTAGTGTTTATTGAGGGATCCAAGACCAGTCTTCTTCAGATGATGGTTGAGAGAGAGAGAGATGATTCAATTATACGTTGATTATTGGGTGAGTTGGTGATCCGAGAAGTCCCTTACTTTCATGTAAAATCCACTTAGACAATAGAAAGAAGAGCTGTCAAAAGTTGGTGGCCTTATAGAAAAACAGCCGTTGCTTACTGCTTTCTTTTCCTAAAGACTGCCAAAAGCTCAAGCTGTGGAAACTTTGTCTCTATATCAATCCTTTTGCCATGCCCAACACCTTTCTCTCTCTTTAAGTTTGAGGTGTTGAAGCTTGTCTTGGCTGAGACAGTAGTGTTGCAATGAAAGAGGAAAGATAGCATTGCCTTTAGAAAGTACATACGTTTGAACACTGACGCATTAGTGACCCCTAAAAAGAATACAATTAGTGGGTTCATGCTTTTTCATTTTTTTTTTCTTTTGCTTTTCCACTTTGTAATGATTTCTTGACATTATATGTCGTAAAACGGCTGGTGCAAGATCTTCTTTGTAATTAAAGAACCTTTAGCCTTTAGGACATTGGGATGAGTAGTTCAATGATAAGTATTTGCAAGAATAAAATAGTATATTAAGAACAGATTCTTTATAATTGTGTGCAAGCAACCAACCTTTTTTTTTTTTTTTTGTCCAATTAATGATGGTTCTTAAACACTTGTTAATAAACTACTTTAAGAAAGTTTTAATACTATTTTTTATGAAAAATATAAATTTTCTTTTTAAAAAGTTAATTTTTTTTTTCATTTTTTATAAAAGATTTTTAAAAATATTTCATAAATCAATGCCCTTAGAATATCCATTAACTTTTTCATTTATTTTTCATAATTAAAAAAATGAAATATACGCTTTTATGTAATTGAAATCTTTAAATTTACATTTAAATAGACCATAATAATATAGAAAATTACAAAAACTTTGCTTTCGAAGTACATTTTTTTAAAGTAAATTATTTTGGCTCGTAGTTACATTCTAAAAAATGTATTAAAAAAAAATGGATGAGCATGGTCTAGAACCATTGATATAAGTTTGGAGTCTACATTTAAAAATGGGAAGAGATTAGACACTCACTATGCCCAACTAAAATCGGTCCTCTAGCATATAATGGTCATGATTCATGTCACACAAAACACAAACATAATATATCATTCCAAACATGTGCTGAATGAAAATTATACACGTGATCATGGGAAAATAAAAAATTCAGCACGATTGCAAAAAATAGATTTCTTGTTCATCATTCATTCCATGTTTTGTGAATATCATTAGAGCATGTTTGAAACCCTAATCTATGGTTGCATGGTCATCACGTTAATCATCTTATGTCGTCAAAGCAAATCATGTTGCGCAGGAAATTTGATAAGCAATACAAAAAATTTAAGTGTGTCGTAAATTAATTTGCATTAAGATTTTATACCTATATGTACGTCTATTGCAAAGATGGAATTGGTGGAGGTCCAATAATGGAATTGAGTCTTCATTCATAGGGTGCAACATCTCATTCCTTTAAGTGTTCCATGGATTCATTCCTTGAGCTTCAAGAGGAATTGTGCTTGGTTGGTGCCCTGTTACTTGTTGATCAGTTGAATTAATGTTTGGGTGTCGAGTTTGAAATCCTATGAATTAGGGTTTCACGTTTGTGATTTGGAGATGGTTGAGCATTATTTTGGTGGAATTTAAAGCTTAAAATTTTTGTGGATCTTACAGAGATTGGTGTTGCTAACATACAGGATTTACAGACCCCAATGTCTCTCTAAAAGAATGATAAATATATATATATATATATATTTTTTTCTGTTGGGTAGCCCCCTTTATTTATAGAGATTGATGCTCATAGTTATAGAGTTTGATTCAAACTTTATTTCTAGAGCTATCTCAATTCATATTTATCTTTCAAGTCGATAGGATGAGTGTCCATATCAAAAGATTTGAAGAAAAGAAACATCTGAAAAATCGAGTTAGAGACTTAGAGGCATAAATTGTTGCTGCACTCATTCTAATTGCCGATTGACACTCTAATTTCTAGTCGAAGTGTCAATCGGCTCTTTGACCCAGGGTTTCTAATTTCCTACTTATTTTGATTTTGCTTCATTTTTTTTTTTTTTTTGTATTAATTTTTGAGATAATTACGAGTTCTAGATCTGATTTATAGTTATTTATGGTCAGATAATATTCTAAGGGAATATCAAAAAATTTAAAAATTCAATTAATTATCTAAAAATCCTAATTATCTATTAAATTTTTTTTTGATGAACAATTATCTATTAAAATTATCTCACACATGCTTGTACATTCTTATTTTTAATCTTAAACCAATAAGGTTATATTATGACACATATTTAATCACCCATAATTACATATTGTTAATCTTAAATTTCAAAGATGTGATTAGGTTAGAGTAGATTTCTATCTCAGATATTAAAAAAAAAAAATGTGAATTATCAGTTAAAACTTGATATCGCTTGATCTTAAGATTTGATGGCCTGATTTTTGCAATTAATGTGTCATTTTGATTGTTAAGACTTAAAATTTTGTTAATTAAGCTTTTGCTTATCCAATGTTAAATGACAATTTTTCCTTACGTCGTAAATTACTTTTTGCCCCTGTATTAGGTTAAACAACGGTTGCAAAATGGGGTAACTAACTAACTAACTACAACTTGGAATTCAAACCTTTGGTGAAATCCATGTCACTAAAGTCCTCCAAATCTACATCATTATCGACTATATCATGTAATTTCACAAATTTGTGTTTTCCCATACCTGATGACAACGATTATGTCCCCAAAAAGCTCTCTATCTCCAAGTAGGACTTCTTGGGCGGATAATTATGTTCAAGAAGCCGTAGTGAATTAGTGATTGTGGAGACAATTTCTGAAAGCAAAGGCTAAATAGATTCATATCATTGTCATCAACCATCCAGAGCGTCTCACACCAAGTTCCTTCTCTCACCTTTTTCTAACCCGATTGTCAAGTCCTTGCATAACCCGTCTCTTCCAAGCCCCACCCAAACCTAGTCATTGCCCAATTCCTCTGAGGGTTCTTGAAGATCCCAAAACCTAGAGATAGAGCTTTGATACAACAACCTCAAGCTGGATTTAAAATCATTATCGTTAGAAGATGAGTGGTTATAGTTATTTTGAATTACAACATGATAAGGTCAACAACGATAGAGATCAGAGGACTTTAGTGATAGATTTTATTAGAGGTCTAAAGACTAAGGTGAGGAGAAGTTTGAAAGAAATTTACATACACATATATATGGATTGAGTTCAAGTTATATCTAGTATAATTTTAAGTAATGTTACGCCGGTCAATATTTTTTAATTGGATGCTTCGTATATTCTCCGTACTTGCAAAATTTCAAGATGATAAAAAATCAATAACTATGCCATTAATCAATTGTTTAAATTCAATTTTTTGTGGTTTAAGATAATGAATAAAAGATGAATTTATGGATCTAATGGTAAATAACATCTGTTTGGCATGAAAACTATCATGCGTGTTAAGAACCCATAGAACAAGTAACCTAACCGTGAGATTTTTAAAATATGAATTTAATAAAAAATTATTAACTATTGTAATATTACTTAAAGTTACACTAGGTGTAACTTAAATCATGCCAACTAAGTTACATTAGTAATTAGGATTTGGCTTCCATTAGTAATTAGGTGAGGTGAGTTTAGTTTTTCTTTTTAATTGAGGTGACAAACTATGATCATGTCAACTAAGTCACGTTGAAATAATTATACCTTAACATGTTGCAAGTGATAAGAAATCCTTTGATGATCCTTCTCTGTTTAATCCAGATTTATTGCATTTTTTTGGTTGTTTGTAATGATACTGGTTTGGGGTGTCTGGCTATTCTTGAGACCCGAAATGGTATGGTGTTGTTGGTCATTATCTTGACAAGGATCAAATATTTTGAGAAAGAACTTTCAGCTTACTCTTAGAGAATGCTTTTTCTCAAGTAGGGTAGCGCATGATAAAAATGCGTAAAAACCAATCAAATCTAGAAGATTAGCCTAATGATAGTTCTTATCCCTAGGCAAATCATTCTTACTTTTATGGTCATTAAGATGACCAAAAAAAAAAAAAAACGTTCTGCTAAGTGCTAACAAGAAAAGTATCATTTTTACGAATAAGAAAGAAAAATAAATAAATAAAAGGAAAGTATCATTATCTTAATGAGGAAATTCTATACTTTAATCAAAATAATTTGCAAGACACAGCTCCTTTTTTTAAAGATTAGAAAAGTCATGATTAAGGATTTTCATATCTTCAGAGCATGGTAGGCTAGCACATAGGATAGGAGAGAGTTGTTCGCCTCAAGATTGTCTCCTGGCATGCATTGGAGCTCTCAATGGAGTTTGTAATCACCTTTTGTTGAGGTCCACTGATTCATCCTGTTAATGGGAACAAAGCTCGAGGTATTATCTTCCTGTGAGAATGGCCTCCACTACTGTGATTAAAAGGGCTTTTGCTTTTTGATCACAAATCAATAAACTAATAGACTTGGTCAAATTTAGCATTAAACCAAATTTGACCAGGCCACAATATGCTGTAACAATTTTTCTTTTTGAAAAAAAAAAAAAAAAATCTTATGCAATCCTTTAATTAATTCGACGGCATGTCACTGTCTTTTAAGTGATAGAGGTAGGAATTATAAAGGATTCATGCATTTGAAATTGATGAGTTTTTCTTACCAAAAAAAAGAAAAGAAATTGTTGAATTTTATAATTTAAATTAAGTATTATAATTTTTAAAGTATCTATTACAATATTATTTAAAATTTTAAATAATATGACAATTTCTATGTTATCATATTAAAAGGTTATCCTTGAAATGAACTCTCTCTTGATATAGAGAGAAGATCTTGTTATGAAGATAAAAATCAATATATACATATATATATATATATATATATACACACACATAAAAGTCAAAATAGTCATATACCACTATTTAGCAAAATAATTAGCAATATACCACTATTTGTGAAATATTTAGCAATATACTACCTTTTTGAAACTCGAGTTTGCCGTGTAACTCGAGCTCCAGAAACTCAAGTCATTTGAAAAGATAGCCTTCAAATTTGCTGTGTTATTTTTTTATTTTTTATTTTTTATTTTTTTTATGGAATTGGAGTTCCTAGAACTCGAGTTACATCAAAAATTGGTGTCTATTTTCCATGAAACTCAAGTTTGTGAAACTCGAGTTACACGGCAAACTCGAGTTTCACAAACTCAAGTTTTCAAAATGTGATAGATCCTTAATTATTTCTCAAATAGTGGTAGATTCATACATATATTGTCATTCAGTAAACTTACCAATTTTGGCATATGTATATATATACACACATATAAACAAGTGGTTAACTTGATGCAAAGTTATGCTAGAATCAGGTCAATGAGCTAATTTATTATTTTATCTTTTTCTGGGTTTTTTTTTTTTTTTTTTTTTTGAGAAACATCTTTTTCTGGTTAAGTGAGAACATTACTAGCAATTTGTACAATCAAGTAAGAGGTCACGCGTTTCTCAAAAAAAAAAGAAAAAAGAAAAAAAAGAAGAAGTAAGAGGTCACGCGTATGTTCTAATACTGTTGGTCGTCCGTGATAATGTACTAATGATTTTACCTGCACAACCCTCTGCATTTCTTATGTGCACAGTGCTCCCATAAGTTCACATAATTGATCTTTAGACTTTATATGTAATATGTGCAATAAAATATAATCCAAAAATTTATTGTGAAATAGGGTAGGCTGCTAACGCTCCAGTTCAATGCATGCACTTTACACACGAGAATGGACCAAACCTGTATGGATGGACTCAATCAAGTCTTGTGTAAATTAAGAAAAATCAAATAATAATTTTAATCAATCTTCACAAATATTATCTCAAAAATTACCAAGCCACAATATCAATTATGCACAAGAACACAAAAATATATGTGAAAAACCCTTTCTCCTTGAAAGGAAAAACTAAAAAATAAACTCTAAATAATTTCACTATTATAAAATCAATTACAATATCTTTTCCAAGAAATCACAAACTTATCCACATGCGTATGTTTCATAACTAAAGAAAAATAACCTTGTTTTTCTTTACTCTCAGGTACACTCACTACACTCATTGTGACAATATTGTCTTCTTTCTACACAAAGCTTACTGCGGTTTCTTCTTCTTTCTTCACTTTGCAACATCAAACAAAGCTTCACAAATTTTCTTTGATTTGTGCACTTTACAAAAAAACGTTGTCAATATATCCCAAACCTTGTTGTCTCTCTCCTTGCACTACCTCCTAAGTGAAAATGCCTTTTTTTTTTCCTCTTGGTTTCATACCCATTTTTTTTCTTCTCTTCCCATAGTGGAGGACCATGAGCCAGAGCCTTTAAATTCTTTTCAGTACAATTTTTTTTTCATAATACTCAATTCCACAAAGGGAATGTGTTGCTTCTTTAACAAAAAATAAGCTTTTCTTCCACTCCATGAAATAGAATTTTCTTCAACACCAAGAAAACCCAATAAATAAATAAATAACAAAATTAATTTTTCCTTCTTTAACTAGGAAACCTAATTTGCTTTCCAAGTCACAATAAAAATTTGAGTCAATTTTCCAACATGGTCGGCCATCTAATGGACAATCAAAGTGTATGTCAATACTTGATCGGTAAGACAGACTTAAGTTAAGTATCGCCACTTATGCTATCTGATTAGTTCCTTTTTGACTCTATAAATATCATATTGAATGTTGTCTAATCCCATAAGAAGAGATCACTAATATATCTTCAATTACCAAATAATTTTTCAAATTGGTGGTTTTAGCTTATTACTCCTTTATTTCTCAATGATTTTAAATAAAATTTATTAGATAATTTCAAAACATAGTTCTATGCTTAAATATATTAATTATTTATAACAATTAGTTGATATTCCTTGCAATGTGTGACTACGATATATATATATGATTCAAAAGACTTACTTTAATTACATCTTCATTTTAATACTAACTGTAAGGACCAGATTTGAACTTCTAGCCCAAAAAGCCCAAAACAATGAATTTGTAGAGAATGGGTTGGAAAACTGGGTTTTAGTTAATCAAACAATCCTTATAATAGGTTTAGATGATAAAAGAATGAAAAGGAAAGGGTTTGTGTTGAAGAAAATCGTCCTCGGCAAGATCCGAGGAGGTCTGTTCTTATATATTGTTCTTAAGTTCAGTTACAAATTTCGTTTTGGAATGCTACGGTGTTTCTCTTCTTCTTTTTTTCTCGATCCCCTTCTCTTGCTCCCTCCATTCTCCTTTTATCCTGTCTCTCCCTTTAATCCCTACCTTCCACGTGCATGCTAGATGGTTAGTCTTGATACTTGTCCCATCAGCCCCTCCTGCAAGTCTTCATGTAGTAGCTGTAAGGCTGAAATACACTGTTCAGGTATCACCTCCACATTAATGCGGCCAGGGAGTTAGCTGTAATGTATTTAATGCGGAGGTAACAGCTTTCTCCTTAGATATTTTAGGACACTTCCCTGTCTGACATCTCCACAATGCTTATCAACACCAACGAGACTTCTTGGAACATCACCTTGAGCGACGGACAACCTCTTCAGACCTCGGCATTAGTCAACCTAGGATGCATTTATCCTCGGCCCACTCTCCTAAGATTTCTCTTCCTAGGACAACCCCTCATCCTTGGGTTGGGCCACGGGCCTGAAATATAAACAAATAATGGACTCCCGTACCCACTATCCCAACAATAGCCCTTCGAGATTCTTCTTTCTACCTCCTCGGGAAGAAAGGAGGATTTCGACGTCACCACGCTTGCTCTGTGCTTATCTCGTCCCACCTCTGCTCACAAATTCGCCTTTTTAACTGCCCAAGGCACGTTCTTGTCGCTTCGGCTTACGAGACGCACTCCTCATTAAATTCTTGTGGCTCTTTGTCCCCCACGTTCTACGGCATGATGCGAATCCTACGGTTGAGGGCTTTGCTGGGAATCGAGCGGGAATTTTCCCGCTCTCTGCTCTCTCCTTAGTATAAATACCACTCAAATCAAACCCTCTTTTTACTTTTAGCATTCACTTAGCTTTAACACATATACACTGAATCTGCCAACCTTCCCTTTTCTTTTTTTCTTTTTTTTTTCATTCGTGGTCTTTACAAATACTAAAAGTTTGTTCGAGGTGACCCTCCTTATTTCTGTAAGTCTTCACAAATCTCTATACTCAGATTTTCCATATATTTTTCTGTTTTTCATACATTTCTTCTTCTCGGCCCTCTTTTCTCCCTTCAACCTTTCAAGTTCCCTTCAAGCCCTTATAGAAAAGGGTAGGTTTAAGTGTCTAGTAGACTCTAAGGATGAGATAGAGAACTTTAGGGCTCGTTACAGGATTCCCCCGGGAGTAGGCATTAGGTACTGTAAAGAGGGGCAATGGCATGAAGATAGGCGAGAGGGAGAGGTAGTAATCCCCATGATTGCCTTCATAGAAGGTGGGATGAGAATCCCCATGGGCACCGTTACCAGGGATTACCTTAGGGCCCATAGGCTAGCCCCTACTCAGTGTGCCCCGAATATGTTTAGGATCCTAGGTTCTGTAGATGCCCTTAATGAAAGTATGGGGTTAGGGCTTACCCACCACGACGTTAACTGGGTCTACAACCTCCACCACCTAAAGGGGCAAAGGTATTACCTGAAGTCCAGGTACCCTAAAGTCAGGCTCATTTAGTGCCTACCTGAATCCAACAAAGGTCTGAAGAAAGACTTTCTTATCGTGTCGGGGAATTGGACCGATGGTCTCTTCTGCCCAACGAGAAAGGTGCAACCAGGTGGGGTTTTAGACTTAGGATAGCTATTTTAAAGCTATATCTTCTGTGTTTCTCTTTCTTTCATATTGTTTCTGACCCTTATAGCTTTTCATTTCTTTAATGATTTTGCAGATAGACACGCTGCCGAACCGAACTTCAACCTGGTCAACAAGGATAGCCTAGACAAAATCCTTATGGCTAAGGTATTTGTAAACTCGGACGGCTAGTTACGAGCGGCTCACTTAATCCTAGGATACACTCCGATCTCGTCAAGCTTTCAAGCTCCTAAGTGTGTCATTAGGGCCAGAGACCCCCGCCTTCACCGAATAAGCATAGCTGCCCTAGGTTTCCTCCTCCCTGGTTCGAAATCGGAGGGCGTGCAAGTCGTAACTCCCATCTTTGAAGGCATACCAAAAGTAGAGGCCTCGTCAACACAACAAACAACCGGAGCTGCCACTTCGTCTCGCCCCACCAACATAGAAGAGGGAAAAATGGTAGAAGTAGCGGATTCCGAGGACGAATTTGAAGTTTTCAACCAAGCCTTGTCCCTGGAAACTTCAGTCCTTGAGCCCGGCCCTCCATTCTCTCCACTAATCGACGAGATGGGAATTCAGTGCAAACCCAAGTCCAGTCTGTTGGATTTGATAGAGCACCAATCGGGGAGGGACGCACCCGGGAAAGCACCCCAGACGAAGCCTCCTGCTCCCCCACCGACCCTGCCCCCCAACTCGGACCTGCTAATCTCAAAAGAAAAATGGAGTCTAAGGGCAATGAGGTGATAGAGGCCGGAAAAACCCACTCCTCTTAAGAGGACGAGGCCCATAGAGTGGCTAAACAGGCCAAAGTGGGGCAGAGGGGTACTGAGAGGAGGAGTGAGCCTCCAGCCGAGACCTCAGCCTGGCTTCCTACCCTAATGCTGGATGGGGCCCCCCTTATTAGACGATGCTTCTATTAGGGATTTCCAAGGCGGGAAGGCTGGCTATGTGGCCGACGCTGTGGAGCAAGCTCTTCTGCTCCCCGGGGACATGGCCGAGTTGCAATCCATGAGGAGGCATGATGTCTTCCTCAGCCTCAAGAGATATTTGGCTATGGTATGACCCTACTTGGCTTCTTTTTCTCCTTTCTTTTCCCTTTTTCTAGTTACTTTACTTATTTTCTTTTTCTCATCCTCATTATCTTTCTTTTTCTTTGGCAGGCTATTCAAGCCTCCTTCCGAGCAAAAGAGATGACCAACTACTGCCATCGGTAGATGAAGGAGGAGGAAGGGAGGCGTATCGCCGTAGTGGATGCCTTCAACGTGGCCAAGAAGAGCAATAAAGAGCTTAAGAAAAAGTTGCAGGAGGAGGAGAAAGAAAGAAAGTACGCAACAGCCGCTCTCTAAAACGTTGAGAAGCAAGCCGAAAGCCAAAGGTTGCTGCTACGCACTGCCGAGGATCAGCCGGCTTCCTCCAAGACCCAAATCGCTGCACTAAAAAAGAAACTGGAGGAGGTTGAGAAGGCCAAGGCTCTAGCCGAGAAGGCCAGGGATGAGGCAGAGAAGGCGAAGGATGAAGCTAAGCAGCATGGGTATGATGTTGGGGTGGTCGAGACCGAGGACACCCTTAGGGCCGAGGTTCCTGCGGTATGTAGGACTTACTGTGCCCTAGTATGGGATAAAGCCCTCAACCAAGCTAGGGTTGAGGCTTCTTCCATGCTTAGGAAAGCAGAAAATGTCTACTACCCCCCAGCTATACGCCCTTCGAGCTCTTCAGGCTCCAAGGCCGACACAGTGTCTTTGGAGACCGGCGAAATCCAAGGCAGCCTATCCGAAGCTCCTCCTACAGACAATACCTCTTCAAAAGGGGCAAAGCAGGCTGAGGACACTACAAAAGCAGGGGATGTCAACAAAGGAACAATCCAAGGCACTGACCTACCTCCAATTGTTCCAAAGGATCTCCCAAAGGAGAAAGAAACTTCTCAGAGTATGGAGTTAGTGTTGGCAACTCTTTCCATACCTCCAAAAGAGGATCCCCAGGACAAGGCCAAAGTGTCTATCACAGTGGCAGATGCCCAACCTCCCAAGGATGTAAAAGAAAAACTTGTAATCAAGATGAAGAAATAGGTTGCCATTCCCCCCCCCCCCCTTTTTTTTTTTTTTTTTTTTTAAATTTCCCTAGTTTATAATCAACTCATCCTTTTGTACTTGATTTGCCATATTTAAAGGCTTTTATTAATGAAAGTTACTGATATTTTCTTCCTTCCTGCAATTTACATTTTGAAGTTGATATAATTTCTATTTTAGCTAAAATTTAATAAAGGTAATAATGAGGTAACACTTCTCTTATCAATCAACTTAAGTAACAGAGGAATGGTCCCATTTCACATGACCAGCACCAGAAGTGGGTGAATTTTACTAAGTTAACCACCTCGGCAAAGCATAATTTTAATTTTAAGAACATCCACAGTATTGCAATGCGTCCATAGGTTTAAAATCACTTTGTGCCTTACACATCGACAAGTTCATAGGGTCAAAGGGATAGTCAACTTTTACACATATGCATGTATGCCTGTAAATGCCTTAAGTGATGCTCATGAGCATCCAATTTGAGATACTTGACTCTAAAGTATTTAATAAAGGATACTAATTTACCTTAAACGTGTATTTCATAGAGTCTGTAATAACCAAGGCTTTGCCCTGACACTCAGCAATTGGAGGGGATGTGTTAATGTACCCAAAGTATGTGGTCCGAGTAACCTGGCATAATTAAGGTTCTGTTTGATACTTAGATAGTTGTCATAGATAGTTATCATAATGTGTTAATTTCCCAAAGCAGATGGTCCGAGGAACCAGGCATAGTTAAGGTTCTGTTTAACACTTAGAAAAATAATTGAAAGATATTAATTTTCCCATGGTATGTGGTCCGAGGATCTAGGCATGACCAAGGTTCTGTTTGATACTTAGATAGTTGTCATAATGTGTTAATTTTCCCAAAGCAGATGGTCCGAGGAACCAGGCATAGCTAAGGTTCTATTTAGCACTTAGAAAAATAATTGAAAGATATCAATTTTCCCAAGGTATGTGGTCCGAGGAGCCAGGCATGACCAAGGTTTTGTTTGATACTTAGATGGTTGTCATAATGTGTTAATTTTCCCAAAGTAGATGGTCCGAGGAACCAAGCATAGCTAAGGTTCTGTTTAACACGTAGAAAATAATTGAAAGATATCAATTTTCCCAAGGTATGTGGTCCGAGGAGCTAGGCATGACCAAGGTTCTGTTTGATACTTAGATAGTTGTCATAATGTGTTAATTTTCCCAAAACAGATGGTTCGAGGAACCAAACATAGCTAAGGTTCTGTTTAACACTTAGAAAAATAATTGAAATATATCAATTTTCCCAAGGTATGTGGTTCGAGGATCCAGGCATAACTAAAATTTTGTTTGATACTTAGATAGTTGTCATAATATGTTAATTTTTCCAAAGCAGATGGTTCGAGGAACCAGGCATAGCTAACGTTCTGTTTAACACTTAGAAAAATAACTGAAAGATATCAATTTTCTCAAGGTATATGGTCCGAGGAGCCAGACATGACCAATATTCTGTTTGATACTTAGATTAATATCAGAGACGCATGAGGTGTAATATACCAAACCCAAACAGGGTGAACAAAAAACTTCATTAATAATAATATCTTCTAAGATTGTGTACATTTCTAGGGTCGTGGTACAGCTTTTTCCTCCAAATCTTCAAGGTAATAGGCACCTATTTCGGCCACCGATGTGATACAATATGGCCCTTCCCAATTGGGTCCCAATTTTCCCTATGCTGGGTTTTTAGCAGTTCCCAAAACCTTTCTTAAGACCAAGTCCCCAATTGCCAGTGGTCTTAGTTTTACGTTGGTATCATATCCCTGTTTAAGCTTGTGTTGATAATAGGCTAATTGGACCATGACACTTTCTCTTCGTTCCTCAATTAAGTCCAAGCTCTTCCCCAACAGTTCATCGTTGCTGCTCGGAGTGAAGGAACTTGTTTTCAGTGTAGGGAATCCTGTCTTTAGAAGGATGACAGCCTTGACCCCATAAGTCATGGAAAAGGGCGTCTCTCCCGTGGACCTACGAGGTGTAGTCCGGTAAGTCCAAAGAACATGTGATAGCTTTTCTACCCATTTTCCTTTCGCATTATCCAACCTCTTTTTGAGTCCACTTACTATGACCTTATTAACAGCTTCGGCCTGCCCATTCCCCTGTGGATATGCCAGGGTGGAATACTTGTTTGTTATGCCCAGGTCGCAGCAATACCTCCTGAAGGCCTTGCTATCAAATTGGAAACCATTGTCCGAGATGAGGGTACGAGGGACTCCAAACCTAGTAATAATATTCTTCCAAATAAATCATTTGGCGTCCACATCCCTGATGTTTGCTAGTGGTTCGGCTTCAATCCACTTGGTGAAGTAGTCTGTGCCGACCAACAAGTACCTCTTATTCCTCGCTGCCTTAGGGAAAGGGCCTACAATATCTAAGCCCCATTGAGTGAAAGGCTAAGGACTGGACAGAGGATTAAGGACTCCCCTAGGTTGGTGAATGTTTGGGGCAAACCTTTGGCATTGGTCACACTTCTTCACATAATCCTGTGCCTCTTTCTGCATCTTCGGCCACCAGTAGCCTTATGTAAGGGCCTTGTGTGATAAAGATCTTCCCCCCGTGTGGCTTCCACAAATTCCTTCATGCAATTCTTCCAGGATTAGCTCAACTGCCTCAGGGTATACACATAGCAGATATGGGCCAGAAAAGGACCTTTTATACAATTTTTGATCCTCAGACAGCCAGAATCGAGGAGTTTTTTTTCGTATTTTGTTAGCCTCGGACTTATCTTCTAGCAAAACATCTTCCTTGAGGAACAGTACAATAGGGTCCATTCAGCTAGGACCCGCCATTATTTGATGGACATGAACCATATTTCTTTTTGCCTCAATAGGATTACATAGATCCTTAACAAGAATCACCCGTGGTAGGCTTTGTGCCGAGGACGTTGCTAGGGTGGAAAGAGAGTCCGCATGGGTATTCCTACTTCTAGGAACTTGTGATAAATTAAAAGACTTAAACCCAGACTGTAAATGTCTAACCTGGCTCAAGTATTCCTGCATCCTGAGATCTCTGGTTTCCAGCTCTCCTTGGACTTGGCCTACCACCACCCTCGAATTAGAAAAAACCTCCACTATTTTTCCACCCATCTTCTGAACCATAGCCATCCCTACCAACAGAGTTTCGTACTCGGCCTCATTGTTCGTAGCCAAGAATCCCAATCTTAGGGACTTTTCAATTGTGATCTTCTCTGGAGATATTAGAATGAGTCCCACCCTAGATCCTCTGTGATTAGCTGCACCATCAACGTAGACCATCCATGGCAAGGGCTCTTGCAAGGAGATTATGCCAACCGATTTTCCATCCATGTTTCGCTCTTCTAATTCATCTTCTGACGGGGTCTCGGCAAACTTGGCCACCAGGTTGGCAAGGACCTGACCCTTGACGGAAGTGCAGGGCATATATTTGATATCGAAAGGCCCTAGGATCGTGCCCCATTTAGCAATTCTCCCTGTGTAGTCAGCGCTCCGAAGTAGAGATCTGAGCGGGAGCTGAGTCAAGACAACAACTATGTGTGATTGGAAATAATGGGGGAGTTTATGCGTGCCATGCACCACTGCCAAAATGGCTTTCTTTAGTGGTAAGTAACGGACCTCGGCCTCATGTAGCGACTTGCTCACGTAATAAACCGGCCTCTGTACACCACTATCTACCCGTATTAACACCAAACTCACCGCATAGGATGCCACTGCAATGTAGGCAAACAAAACTTCGTCCACCTCGGGGCTGGACATGGTAGGCGGCCGAGACAAATATTCTTTCAACTGCTGGAAAGCCAAGACACACTCCTCGGTCCATTCAAACCCCTTCCACTTGTTTAACAACTTAAAGAAAGGTCTACACCTATCAGCTGACCGAGAGATGAATCGGTTTAGAGCAGCGGTCATCCCCGTAAGCTTCTAGACCTCTTTGGGATTCCGAAGTGGTTGCAGATTGTTGATCGCCTTAATATGGTCGGGATTGACCTCAATTCTGCGGTGTGTGACCATGTAGCCTAAAAACTTTCCTGACCCGACACCAAAAGAACACTTGGAAGCATTAAGTTGTAGTTTATGCTTTCTCAAGATAGCAAAAATATTCCTGAGGTCATTAACATGCTCGGACTCTGCCTTGCTTTTTACTACCATATCATCGATATAAATTTCAATGTTTTTTCCTAACTGTGGTTTAAATATCCTGGTCATCATCCTTTGGTAGGTAGCCCTTGCATTCTTCAAACCAAAGGGCATCACTTTGTAATGGTAGTTTCCTATAGGAGTGATAAAAGCTGTCCTCTCCTGGTCGTCCAAAGCTAAAGGTATCTGATGGTACCCTTGAAAGACATCCAGGAAGCTCATCCGAGGATGGCCCACAGTTGCGTCCACCAGCTGGTCAATTCGAGGCATAGGGAAAGGGTCTTTTGGGCAAGCTTTGTTCAAGTCTGTAAAATCTACACATACGCACCACTTCCCCGTCTTCTTCTTTACCACCACGGTATTGGCCAGCCATTCAGGGTAAAAAACCTCTTTAATAGCCCCAGCCTACTTAAAAACACCTCATCCATTTACAGCATCTGAATGTTCCTTAGACGAATGCCGAGGTGGTTGCTTCCTGGGGGTGACAGATAGATTGACATTCAGATGATGGCAGATGAAGCTCGGATCCACTCCTGGTGCTTCATAAGCACTCCAAGCAAATACTTCAACGTTCTTCTTGAGAAACACTACCAACTCCTCTTTCTCCCGAGGTGGCAGCTGAGCTTCAACCTGAAAAAACTTTTCCAGATCGTCACCAATGGGAAATTTCTCTAAATCCTCATACTTTGCATCCTCGGTTGGCCCCTTCGTAGGTAATTCCGGAGACTTTGACTGCTATAAACCTTCCTTGACCATGGCCGAGGACTCAGCTGCTGGCTGATGCAAAATTGCAGACACGAGGCACTGCCTGGCCATGGATTGGTTCCCTACCAACTCCTCAATTCGGTTTCCTGACGGATACTTCACCTTCTGATGCAGAGTCGAAGAAACAGCACCCAGGATGTGAAGCCAGGGTCTGGCAACATTGGCCGTGTAGGGGGAGTATGCATCCATCACTATGAAGTTTACTTCAACCACCTCGGAGCCAGCCTGTACGGGCAACCTAATCTGGCCCTTTGGGGTAACAAGCTTCACATCAAAACTTATCAGAGGTGAATCGTAAGCTGTCAGGTCTCTGGGTTTTAAGCCCAACCCTCTGTACAAGTCAGGGTACATGATCTCTACACAATTGCCCTGGTCCACCATTACCCTCTTCACATCGTACCCCCCAATCCTGAGGGTGACCACCAAAGCGCCATCATGTGGTTGAATGGTTCCAATCTTGTCTTCGTTTGAGAAACTTAACGAAGGACGGACCTCCAGCCTAGCTCTCTTTGGCTTCGAATCAGTGTCTTCGGCCATATGCTGAGCTACAGACATTACCGTGGATGGTTAAGAACCTATTCTCCCAGGTGCAGCAAAGATGACATTGATGGTGCCTAACGGGAGCCTTGAAGAAACACTCCCCTAAATTGTTGACCTTGATTGGTCCCCTTGCCCATTGGGACGGTACAAAAGATTCTGCAACCTTCCTTCCCTTACTAGTTGCTCTAGATGATTCCATAGAGTCCTGCAGTCCTCGGTGGTATGCCCCCACTCCTGGTGGTATTGGTAGTGAAGCCTCTGATTGCGTCTCAAAGGGTCTCTACTCATCTTGTTCAGCCATTTGAAGTAGGGCTTATTCTTGATCTGCTCCAGAACTTGATGCACCAGTTCTCGGAACACCGTGTTAACCATTTGAGGAGGTATGGATTTAGATTGCCCAGCGAAATCCCTCCGGGGTCTGTTATTGTTGTAGCGGTCCGACCTGAAATCCCTCCTCTCTTGAGGGATAACCTTGCCCTTTCCCTTGTCTTGATGTTGGTCTTCCTTAACCTTCTTATATTTGTCAATCTGATCTATGAGCTGGGATATACTGGTAATCGGTTTCCCAGTCAAAGACTTCCTTAAGCCATGCGTAGCAGGTAGACTGAGCTTGAAAGTGCTGATGGCTACATCGTTAAAATCACCCTCTATCTCGTTGAACATCTACCAATATCTGTCTGAGTATGTTTTCAGGGTTTCTCCTTCTCTCATGGACAAAGACAGCAAGGAAGCTAAAGGTCGAGGAACCCTACTGCACGTAATAAAGCGGTACCCAAACGCTTGAGTGAATTCTTGGAAGGAATCAATGGAATCTGCCTTCAGACCATCAAACCATCTCATAGCCACAGGCCCCAAACTTAGATGGGAAAACCTTGCACATCAAGGCCTCGTTCTTGGAGTGCACAACTATCCTTTGATTGTAGTGGCTAACATGCTCCACAGGGTCAGTTCTACCACTGTACACGGTGAATGTGGGCTGTGTAAACCGCTGAGGAAGTCTCCCTCCCTCAATCCAGCGCGTGAAAGGTGACCTAGAAATTCGGTTGAGTGCCTTACTCATAGCATCGTTTCCCAGGCCTACCGAGGACGAATTTCTATTCCTGCGCTCATGATGGTAGTCCTCATCGTATGAGAACGACTCGCTAGAAGGAGTTCTTGATCTGCGCCTATACTTGCCATCCTCTTCGTCCTCAGAAGGGGAGTCAGAAGTGGGCGGAACTCGATTTCACTGTTCATGGCGCAAGCTCCTCTTCAGGTGATCAATCTCCCTCTGTATTTTTCTGGCGTTCTCCTCCTGAGAGACATGGCTTTTACCCCGAGATGGGCTCTTATTGGTGTGAGTAGTATGTAAGCTCACTTCCCGGTCTCTCATTTGCTCCAGTTCACGGAAGTGATCCTGGCGCTAAGACCCCATAGATTTTGCTTGGTGTGGACTTGAACCTACTATTGTTGACAGTTGGATTCACTAAAACACTTGTTTTCCCACAGACGGCGCCAATTGTAAGGACCAGATTTGAATTTCTGGCCCAAAAAGCCCAAAACAATGAATTTGTAGAGAATGGGTTGGAAAACTGGGCTTTAGTTAATCAAACAATCCTTATAATAGGTTCAAATGATAAAAGAATGAAAATGAAAGGGTTTGTGTTGAAGAAAATCGGCCTCGGCAAGATCCGAGGAGGTTTTTTCTTATATATTGTTCTTAAGTTTAGTTACAAATTTCGTTTTGGAATGCTACGATGTTTCTCTCTTTTTTTCTCAATCCCCTTCTCTTGCTCCCCCCATTCTCCTTTTATCCTGTCTCTCCTTTTAATCCCTACCTTCCACGTGCATGCTAGATGGTCGGTCTTGATACTTGTCCCATCAGCCCCTCCTTTAAGTCTTCATGTAGTAGCTGTAAGGCTGAAATACACTGTTCAGGTATCACTTCTACATTAATGCGGCCAAGGAGTTAGCTATAATGCATTTAATGCGGAAGTAGCAGCTTTCTCCTTAGATATTTTAGGACACTTCCCTATCCGACATCTCCACAATGCTTATCAACACCAACGAGACTTCTTGGAACATCACCCTGAGCGACGGACAACCTCTTCGGACCTCGGCATTAGTCAGCCGAGGATGCATTTATCCTTGGCCCACTCTCTTAAGCCATTATGATTAAAGTTAACTTTTATTCACTAATACAATCTTTCTTAAATACATATTTTCCTCATTATTTTCCTCACTAAGAAGAGGACCATATGTGACTATATCC